>JAGTXK010000189.1:0-261614 GCA_019096195.1 Boletus sp. NGJ
ACACCTTGATGGATAGAAAGCCAAGGGTCAGTGCTGTTATTTCATACACCTATATGTTAGGGTAAGGGTTAGGGGTTATTGGGGAATAACGCGTTTAGTGAAAAATGACCAAACATGCGGACAGTTTTTTGAGCCACTATACTATATTTTTCTTTTGTCTATATATGCTAATGATAATGATATTGGACTATCTTTACAAAGGTGCCCAAATTTGGCAATTCAATCAATTGCCCAACCCTGAGTTATGTTACACTAGCCTGATCAGTATATACCCTGACTTGGTTGAAGTCAAGGTTGTTTTGCCAGAAGTCTGAGACAAGCAAGGGGTTTTTATAGCCCCAGGTGAGTATGATGTCAAGTTCCAGCATGATGATTATGTCAAGGTTGAGGTCATCCTCAAATTGTAGATCCCATGAGGTTGAAATGTTTTCCACATTATTTTCCTATTCCCCACACTACTTAGCTAAATGGATGACCAATGAACACTTACGCATTAGCTAGACGACTGCACCTAGGCCGGTGACACCATACGTATGTCATAGAAACACCTAGTACATTACATCACCTTCTAGCACCTTCCACACCGGCCCTAAAGCTAGTCCATGCCCATACCTCACGCATATAAATAGTAGCATATTCTGTAGTAAATACACATTCTTGGAATTGCCATTTTACACTCGGAATTTCACCCTCGTGTGACACCAAGTGTTGTCGGTCCCCTTTTCCTTTCAAATTCCAAGAATACCCTTGGTCGCTGAACACTTTGTTCCCTGACCACCTTCCCTCCATCACCACAGCCTCACCATCATCTTTAACAACACACTTGTACTTTCTCCACTCCCCTCTCCCCACATCCATCTCTTGGAACAATTGTAGACCCTGACAGGCATAAAACTCTAAAGGAGTTCGATTAGTGATATGCGTAATACTAGCCTACTAGGTGGTTGCGAGGGTCGAACACAGGCTACAACCAAGGGAGAAGATAAGGAGATCAGAGAACCTTTGGTTCCAACTCTTTACACCTACCTTGTCCCACCTTCTGTTGCCCCCACAGCCTAGAAGATCCGTTGGCATTCATGACACATGCCCGAGTTACACTCAATACCATTGGTGTTCATGATACACACTCAAGTAACACTCGCTCATCAAGGGTCTTCTTTGCAGTACCATCTTCCTTCACTATTCTGCATAATTCCAGGCATGTTGCTGAGCACCGCCAGGTCGCTTCCATTCCCTGCTTCCACTCATTGCCAGCCACTCCTGGCACGAGTTTTGCTGGTCTCTACCCATCACGTCCTGTCAGCGCAGTATGCACCCTCCTCTCATACACTGCTTGCTTTCGGTGTCTTCATGCCCCACAAATTCAACCCAATGAACTACTCGTTAGAGTACTCACCAACTTCCTTGTCTTCCTGAACAACCAATATCATTGAGTTACTTCAACTCGCCCACACCAACCCCCGGACCCTCCCACCGCCAAAGCCAGAGTACCTTTGGGGAAAATGGCTGTGGCACTTGAAGACATTAGGGTTGACACGTTGACCACACCAACCCAATCACCCATAGAGGCCCCATCCCCCCAAAACCCGCTGACCACCTCAGCACACAGGATTCTACAACCTGGAATTCCCCCTGGCCTCATCTCCGCTATGCCTACAAACACACTTCTCCACCACCAACACCCAGTCCTGCTAATGGACCCAGTTGGGACCTGGTTAGCTGCATTTGACGCATGGCAAAGGATTTATACCAGAGCAGGAATGGCAGCTGGTCCACCACCTCCTTCTCTGCCAAACCTCACACAACAGACGCTCCCCCACAACCATCCCCACCGTGACACCCTCTCCCAAGCATCCCAAGCTCTCCCACCATTATCCAGGAGCCTGCACACGGCTTCCCCTGGCCATCCCCAAAACTAGGGAAGTCCCTCACGGTGAAGCCCGAGCATTACAATGGAAACAAAGAGAAGTTTGTGTTGTGGTGGTGCATGATGAAACTCTACCTCTCCGGATTCAAAACGACCTCCCGGGACTACCAGAAAATACTAATCATCCTATTCTACCTCCAAGGTAGCAATCCAGTGGGATGCTTTGGAGATCTCATGACGGCACAGGGGGCTGTCCATATCCTCACCTTCACGAGCTTTGAGGAAAAGCTCAAGAAAAACTTCCAACCCACCAATCTGAAGCGGGTGGCACAACAGAAACTCATGGCCCTTAAGCAGGGCAAAGACACAGTGGAAGACTATTTCACCAAATTGTACTACTATGCAGAAAAAGCAGAGTTTAATATTGGGTACAACAGCCACATCATGGTCAATTTGGTAAGGAGGGCGGTCCACTTGGATGTGGTGGAGTTCATAGAACAAAACCAACCCGCCCTCATCGAGTTGACTGATATACACCAATGGGAGATGGCCCTCATCAAAGCAGCTGACATTCTCGCCAAAATCGCGGATCGAAAAAGGTCAGTCTACATGACTGGGCCCATATACTCCCCCTATTTCATCCCCTGGCCTCGCTATAACCCTCCTGCTGGTCCTCCTCCTGCAGTCATATCCACCCCAATGTGACTGGCATGTTCACTGGTCAAGGCGCACCAATGGGATTGGATAAAGCACAGGCAGCTGGTGTCTGCCGCAAGTGTTCCAAGCCATGGCCCTGCACCAACCACCCTCCATGCCCTCACCCTCGTCAGGCAAGAAGCATTGTGATTAACAGGCAAGAAGTATCGCCGGAAATGTTCATGAGTATTAGGGTGATGATAACAAACGCCAAACAAGTAGAAACCACTGTAGAGTATGCCCAAAATGTACAAACAGACTTGTCTTTTCTCCTTGTACAGTAGACACCAGCCACCCTACTATACCATACCCTAAGTCATTGCAAAAGAACTATTTTGCTATCCTTCACAATGATGAGGCTGAATCTGAAGGGGCCCAGGTGAACCTCCCAAGATTGAAACAAATCACCATCCTAAAACGTCCTAGACCCTGAACGAAAAGTAGAGTTCCAGCCGTCGGTAAAAAGGGAACAATGGATCCAACGATTTGCAAACGATATCACGAAAACACCCAAGAGAACCCAAACGAAAGGCAGAGATGTCCTCTCGTTCCTGGCTAAACACACTGGATCCCTTGGTCCATGTGATGGATGAAGGCTCAGGTAGAACACCCTCAATGTTGAGTGCAGCATCAGGCACCTGAAGTCCTTCATCCATGACACCAGGGCAATTGAAGTGTCTCAGGACCTCGTTCAGGAACTCTGAACAATGATGTCAGAAGACGCGTACTAGGTCCTACAAGACCTACAACACCCCCCTAAATTCCGAAAAGTGTCCTTGTGCATGACGAAAAGAAACTCCCTCAAGATCCTGGTAAGGCTAAGCACCTCGAATGGAGAGCAAACGGAAGTCAAGGCACTTATCAACTCTGGATGCACAGGATTGTCGATTCACGAGAGCTTTGTCGCGGAAAAGGGAGATGCAAACACACTCGTTACCCCACATCTTGACAATATACAACACCAACAGCACCACCAATGCTGGAGGCAAAATCGAAAAGTTTGTCATTGTTGAACTCCAGATCCAAGACCATAAGGAACAGATCGCCCTAGCGGTAACCAACCTGGGGCCGAACACCATCTTTCTGGGACGCAATTGGCTGAAGATGCACAATCCGGCCATTGATTGGAAAACTGGACGAATCTCGTTTCGATGTGGAAACAACCATGCCACTGCATCGGTCGATGACAAAGACGACGAAGCGGACAAGGACTTTGCTCCTTCACAAGGAGATAGGCTATTCCGACTGGACAACGACGAGTATATACGTAATGTTGCCACGGAAGTAGCCATCAAAAGACTATGTTCAAAAGAGAAAGAAGACCTTTGAGGAGGCAGCACCCGGATACATCCACAAATTCAAGGACATGTTCACAAAAGAGAGCTTCAACACGCTCCCCCCAAGACGTCCCTGGAACCACGCAATCGAGCTGCTCCCAGGAAACTATGAGGTAGACTGCAAGGTGTACCCCCTGAACACAGGAGAGCAAAAGGAGCTCAACACCTTCCTTGAGGAGAATCTTAAGTCCAGGCGCATACGCCCTTCCAAGTTCCCCTTCACATCGGTGTTCTTCTTCATCAAGAAGAAGGATGGACGCCTCCACCCCATACAAGACTACCACAAGCTCAACGCAGTAACCCGTCACAACCGATACCCCCTCCCCCTAATCACTGAGCTCGTCGACAAACTGAAAACAGCGAAATACTACACCAAGTTCAACATAAGGTGGGGAGTACAATACTGTACAAATGGCGGAAGGAGACGAGTGGAAGGCCGCCTTCCAGACTAACCGCAGGGCTCTTTGAGCCCCTCATGATGTTCTTCAGACTCACCAACTCCCCTGCGACATTCCAGACGATGATGAACACACTATTTAAGGAGCTGGTAGACTGAGGCATAGTGGTCATCTACATCAATGATATCATGATATTCACAAGGACAATAGAGGAGCACTGAAAAGTAGTATGAGAAGTGCTACAAATACTGCAAGACACCCACCTGTACCTAAGGCACGATAAGTGTGATTTTGAAGTCCAAGAAACCGAATTCCTAGGACTCATCGTCACACAAGATAAGGTCAGGATGGACGCAAAAAAGGTTTCCACTACTGCCAACTGGCCCATCCCCACATCCAAGAAGACACTCAGAGGTTTTCTCGGATTCCTCAACTTCTACCAATGATTCATCAAGAACTTCGCCATGATAGCACGCCCACTCAAATGTGCTCACGTCGGTGAAGAAAGATTTCATCTGGACAGACGCTTGCCAGCAAGCATTCAAAGACCTCAAGGCGACCATCATGAGTGCCCCCACTCTCGCCATGCCCACCGATAACGACCCTTACCAGGTCAAAACTAACAGTTCTGGCATCAGCATCAGCGTGGTGCTCTCCCAGAAGCATGAAGGGACCTGGCACCCCATCACCTTCATCTTCCGTTCCCTCAACAACACAGAGAGGAACTGCCACACAGCGGATCTCGAAATGCTCGCCATTATTTATGCCCTCAACAAGTGGTGTCAATACCTCCTCAATGCAGTGCACCCGGTCAAAATCCTAACTGACCACAAAAACCTCGAGTTCTTCTGCCACCCCCAAGACCTCTCTTGCCGTCAAGCCCAGTGGCAGCAGATCGTCCAGGAGTACTCTCTGACTATCACTCACCACTCGGGGCAAGACTATAGAAGTACACTCAGTACTGGATAGAGTCAGTGACTAGTATGTTCCACACCTGTAGAAGTACAGTATAATGTATGAGTACAAGGTGTAAAGTAATGATAGACGAGATCTCACCTCAGTACTGGATAGAGTCAGTGACTGAGGTGTAGAGTCGCGTCGAGACGAAGGTTATCTACACGATTATGTAATACGGATCTAACCGAGTCCGTTTGTACCGTAGTCCATATGAAAATAATACAACACTCCCCCTCAAACGGAAGGGTGTAGGCCGAGTTCCTGTGTGAAATGTTTTAATGCTAGGAAGAGCTTTCATAAGAGTGTCTGCAATCATGTCATTCAAAGGGCAATAGAGAAAACGAATAGAACCATCCTCAACACTGAAACAAATAAAATGGTAATGAATGTCAATGTGTTTCGTACGTGTGTGATAGCTACTGTCACACGTCAGTGCGATAGCCGATTGGTTATCCCCAAAGAGGGTGGTTGGTTGTGTTAATGGATGGAACATTTCTCCAATGAGGCGTCGAAGCCAGAGAGCTTCTTTTGCGGCGTGAGTAGCTGCAACGTATTCGGATTCAGCAGTGGAGAGCATTACGAGTTCCTGTTTCTTCAAACTCCAGAGAATCGCCCCTCTGTTGACGAAGAAAGCGAAGCCAGTGATGGCACGTTGATGCTCCTGTGTAGCCCCATCTGCATCAACATAGCCGATGAGACCTTGAACTTGTGTTCCAAAGGTTAGCACAAGTGATTTCGTTCCAATCAGATAACGGTAAATTCGCTTTACGGCTTCCCAATGGTCCCACCCAGGGTTTGCGTTGAACTGTGAGACGAAAGAGGTTGCGAATGCGATGTCTGGTCTAGTACCGGTAGCAAGGTGAATGAGGGAACCGACAGCTTGACAATATGGAACATTTCGCATACGAGCGATCTCGCTAGTGGTCTTAGGACACTGCGACTCCAACAATTGGATATGCAGATCAAGAGGAATTGCGACGGGTTTCGCATCAGCAAAATTGTACTTGGTTAGGATCGCATTGGCATAGGACTCCTGGGAGAGAGATATGGTGTGCGTCTTTCAATCATGCATGACCTTCATCCCCAGTAACCAACTGATTGGTCCTAAATCCGTGATTTGAAAATGTGCACTGATCTCATCTTTAAATGCTTTGATGAGAGTCAAAGAGCTTCCTGTGACTGTACAATCATCAATGTGTGATGCAAGGATTAGGATGTTGTGCGCTATCCTTGCAACAAATACCCCCCAGTCCACTTCCATGCGTGTGAAGCCTAAGTCATGCAGCATGTTGCATAATCGGCGATACCATTTGAGTGCGCCTTGCTTAGAGCCATAGATGGCGACGCAAAGTTGCGCGACTAGGTCACAACCTTGTTTTTCGAAACCGGGTGGTAGTTCCATGAAAATCACTTCATTTTCATTGAGTTTACCATTTAGGAATGCACTGTGGAAGTCAAAAATGTCGATGTCCCAGTCCCGACGTGCTGCAATCGCTAAAATAAGTCGAAGTGAAGCGAGGCGTGCACAACGGGTGCATAGATTTCATCGTAGTCAACGCCATACTGTTGAGTAAAACCCCGCACAACAAGTCGTGCCTTGTACTTGTCGATTTCATCCGCTGAGTTCTTCTTTATCTTGAAGACCCATTTGCAGCTTACGATGTTGGTGTTTTGGGGACGTTCGACAACATTCCAGGTGTGCACGTCGTCAAGACTTTCCAATTCAGCGTTGATCGCTTCTTCCCACTTGGGCCAATCAGGTCACTTTTTGGCTTCATCAATAGTCACCGGTTCGAGTCCTTCTGCATCCACACTTCCAGTCAGCAGTGCAAACACCACTCCTGAGTCATCGAATTTGCACGCCGTCAAGGCATGTTCAACTGCACCCTCGACTATGTGCATCCCTTTAGGCAAGACTTGGTCATCCGTTCGTCCGTCGTGAGTCCCCTCTCCGCCTCGCAACATGTGGATGTACATCGAGTCAAAGCGCTGATGACTTGAGCATCGCAGTTGCTTGCTGTCTGGATTTGAACTCTCAAAATCATCACCCAGATGGTCGACGGGTCGTTTCTCGAGTGTGGGTGCGGGGGCTTGAACAGGGACGGGTGCATCAGGTTTGGACTTGGTGGGTGACATGCACTGATCATTGTTGCTAGGATTTTCGAAATGAATTGACAAAAATTTATTGTGGCATTTGAAGGTGACATTGCGCTCAATAACGACTGCATGTCGATCTGGCAAGTAGATTCGGTGTGCCGTTGATTCTGAATTGTATCCTACCCAGTGACCTTCAATAGCACGGTCATCCAGCTTTGATCCAGAGCGGTCCAGGACCCAGCACTTCAAACCCCAGACTGGCAAGTCCCTAAGGTGAGGTTTCTTTCCGTATAGCATTTCATACAGTGTTTTGCCGTCTAGCGCTTGAGTCGCTGATCTGTTTTTAACCCACACGACGTGTAAAAGAGCTTCTCCCCACAGCATCTTCGGTAGTCCGCTCGCATGCAAGATAGTGCGTACGCGTTCCACTAGAGTTCGGTTCAGTCGTTCCGCAACGCTGTTATGTTGAGGTGTGTCATGGGTGGTAAATTTTCGTTCTGTCCCACTGCGATT
This sequence comes from Boletus sp. NGJ, assembly GCA_019096195.1. Taxonomy (NCBI): domain Eukaryota; kingdom Fungi; phylum Basidiomycota; class Agaricomycetes; order Boletales; family Boletaceae; genus Boletus; species Boletus sp. NGJ. Next base: position 7,866 of record JAGTXK010000189.1, read on the forward strand.
CAAGTGACGAGAAAATTCGTTGGATAGGTACTCCCCCCCATGGTCAGAATGAAGCTGTTTGACAGAGATGCCATGTTGCGTCTTCAGCCAACACTCGAACTCCAGGTAAGCGGAAAACGTGTCCGATTTCGCAAATAACAGACTGACACACATATAGCGGGTATGGTCATCTGTAAACGAGCAATAGTAGCTCCGTTTTCCAGGCGTTTGGACAGGGGATGGGCCCCATACATCGGTATGTATTTTGTCACCAAGTGCCATCGTATGGGTAGGCTCACGAGTGGTACCGATAGGTTTGCATACTACTTTTCCGTATTCGCAAGCAACGCATTGGCCCATATCAGTGTGGTCTGGATGTAATGTGACACCCGAGATCATCCCTTTTGACAGCATTTCACGAATGGTGGGAATACCAATGTGCGATAAATGAGCATGGAGGTCTTCCATGGTAACCTGTTCTTCATCTTTCGCGATCGCTGCGGTCGGGACTTGGTATGTGTGTTGTGTACAATACAGACCGTTCGTGATGCTAACTCCCCTGAGAAGCTTTTTATGTGCATCAAAGATCTGACAGGTGGGTCCATCAAAGACCGCACGACATCCCGCTTGGGTAAGACGGCCAATAGATACCAGGGTAACATGCATGCTCGGTGCATATAACATGTCTTTCAAGAGGATCCAAGTTCAAGAGGATCCATTTGGAAGATATATGGGTAAGTCACCTTTCCCAATTGCGTTGAAAGTGCCATTGTCGGCTCCTTGGATAGGCTTAGGTGGAATGGAAATGAAGTTGACAAAACGTTCGCATGAAGGAGAAAGGTGTTGTGATGCTCCACTGTCGTATAACTCGGGAACACTCGCTGTGTCTATGCATGCAAGGAAAGCTTTGCTGTCATGGACAATGTCCAGGGAGGCGAGCCACGCATAGTCGGGCTGGACCACTGCACAAGGCTGATCTGCTGCATGCACTGAAGTAGAACCTTTCCCATTCTTCAAGTCTTTGTCTTTAGATTTCTTTCCACGAGGTTTCCATCCTTTGGGGGCTTGCCCGGCCTTTCCACCACCTTCCTCCCAGCAATCGCCAATTTTGTGCCCAGTCCAACCACAGTTGTGACAGGAACCAAGGAATTTCTGACGAGATCCTTTTCGCTTAGACGCATCCACTCCAAAAGCAGAATCTTCTGGTGACGAACTTTTGCCTTTGGATTTGCCGCCATCTTGAAGAGTGAGTCTGTCGTACTCTTCCAAGACAATATCCATCAGGTCGTCAGGAGTAATGGTCTTTTGCTGTAGGTGCATGGTAGACGAAAGTGATGCTAAGCCAGGGTTGTAGGAACAAGGGAGTGACGCATATATGATGTTAAAGAGGTCGTCATCAGACACTGGCCGTCTGATCGATGCAAGCTCTTCGTGCATTGCAATAATTTTGTCAATATGCACGTGCATGCGTCCCCACCATCCTTCAGTTTCAGCTTGCCTAACTGTCGACGCATCTCTGCACCGACTACAATAGAGTGCTGTTCAAAGAGAGCGCTCAACGTTGTGAAGTATTCGGAAGCACTTGTCTTGTTGACCAGTCGAATGAAAAGGGAGTTAGGGAGCATATTGGCGATGATATGTCAGACTTTAGCATCCTTCTCGACCCATGTTGTCAGGTCCTTGGTATATTCCGTGACCGCTTTCACCTCATCCGGAGTTGTCGCTGTCCATCCACTCAGTTTTCCGATTGCTGGATCTATCGGTTTAGGTGTCGTGCCGTTGAGGTACCCACCAAGTCCTCGACTGGCTACGACCACCTGGAGTCGGACCTTCCAAGTGGCCCACTCCTTACCGGACGTGTCAAGCTTGGGCAGCTTAATCTCCTCGGATGTTGTAGTACTCATTATGGTGAATATATGCACATCGTTTATGAGTTTTTCTCACGATTAGAGCATGGGGCTTATAACCTGTAGAAGTACACTCAGTACTGGATAGAGTTAGTGACTAGTGTATTCCACACCTGTAGAAGTACACTAAAATGTATGAGTACAAGGTGTAAAGTAATGATAGACGGATCTCACCTCAGTACTGGATAGAGTCAGTGACTGAGGTGTAGAGTCGCGTCGAGACGAAGGTTATCTACACGATTATATAATACGGATCTAACCGAGTCCGTTTGTACCGTAGTCCATATGAAAATAATACAACAAAGACAAACCCTGCTGACCCTCTGTCCCAGAGGCCAGACTTTGAAAAAGGGGTGGAACGCGACAACACCGCCCAAACTCTCCTCTCCTGACACCCTCTTTTCACCCCCCTCCTCCCCAATATCCCTCCATGTATATAAGGTAGCGTACCAACACCTGTATTCTCTAGTCTTGAAATTCCTTTTCTCTCCTGTGGATAGCACTCTTCGCGCCCCTAAGGATATTAAGGCTTTTCTCTTTCAAATTTCAAGACTACTACCTTGTCCCTGGGCTCTTCGCCTCTGGACACTTCCTCCCATCTACATCGCTTTTTGCCTAGTAGAGCAAACTTTTTGCTCTCTAGTACCGCTCCTGCCTTCGACCCCAACACTCCCTGCATCTAGCCTCAAAAGAACTGTGACCCTCCGTTAGCATTAAGCGTAACACCCAGCTTATTACAGTGGTTGCTAGTGCGGAGTCCTGTCGCAGCTGCAGGTGAAAATAAGGAGTTAGGAGTCACCTTTCTCATTCCTCCATCCGCCTTCCGAGCACGTGGGCTCTTTGCCGCCGCTCACCCCATACCGGACCCCAGGTTTAGGGGAACCTGCTGGTGCACGTGAAGCACTCAAGTAGAGCACTCGTAGAAGCGCTCATCTATATGCCCATCCAGCGTAATAAATTAGGATAACATTGCTACTGGGCATAGTGCACTAGCCCTGCTTCTCTGGTGGTTGTCAACCAGGGCGTACGTTGGTACTACGATAGTGTACCCCGGTTCACGTGATCACCAGTAACGTCATGTAGGTGTGATAGCTGGGATTTATCTTGACTTTCCTGGCGTGCACCACCTTCCTGTAGTAAGGAAGTTATCCTCTGGTCCCCTTACTTGACTCTCCCACTTCTCGATGGTGTGCAGTCTTTCTGCCGTCTTCTTTTTAAAGCTGCCTTTGGACTTCCCCCACACTTACAATGTCTTCTGGCGACGATACATCTGGGTGCATCCAGACTACACCTTCATCATCCACACCATTCTTACAACCTACCCCTCACACACTCACCACCTCCAAACCATCACATGCCTCACCGAAATCGCCGGACTACGACAAGATGACCACCATCCCCTCACTGTACTCCTGCCCTGCCTCCATCGCCCCAGCACTGGGCAGCTTCATGGACCTGGCCCAGAGAGTAGTGGCCCAAGGCCTGCCTACCCTCCAACTGGCACAACCAACCCCACACACCCCTGTCGCGACACACCTGCAACAAGAGGTCGTCCAGTACAATTTGCACCAGTCGGTGCTCCGGTACAACCTCTGGCATCAGGAGTTTGCGGCAGACCCAGGAGCGGCTGGACCACCACCCCCAATCAAGGTTCCTCGCATGGACCCCCCCGCTCTAGACCCCTCCATGCTAGCCACCCCGAGCCACCACACCATTCGGGTCAACATACCATCCCCTACGAGAACACCCCGGGTCCAGCCTCACTATCTGCCACAGGCCCCTCCTCCTTCATGCCCACTGCCGTCCCCGCTGTCGCCCTCCTCCCACCCGAATTCACCTGGGCTCCCGAGAGCTGCAGCACATGGTTTTCCCCCTATGTCCCCGAGGATAGGGAAGAGCCTCATGGCTAAACTGGAGCATTATGATGGCAACAAGGAAAAATTCGTGCAATGGTGGTGCACAGTAACCCTATACCTCAACAGCTTCGAGACAGAGCCCACCGACCACCAAAAGATCCTAATTACCCTCTCGTACATGCGCGGCGAGAATGCGGCCGGCCGCTTCTCCGACCTACTTACTGAAGGCAATGCTTACGCCACAGTAAGCTTCGAATTCTTCACTGACAAGCTGAAGAAAACCTTCCAACCTGCTGGCCTCACCAGAATGGCTGAACAAAAGCTCTTTTCCCTCCGGCAGGGGAAAGACACTGTTGAGGATTACTTTACCCAGCTATATCAACTGGCGATAGAAGCCAAATTCGACGTGTGAATCAACAGCAGGACAATCATAAACCAGATCCGCCACCAAGCTTGAAACGACCTGGTGGAGTACGTAGAAAGGTACAAGCTGGATCTTATTGACAGCACCGACGTCCGCGAATGGGAGACCGCCCTCGTATGGGCAGAAGAGGTACTTGGCGCCATTGTGGAGCGCAAGAAGGCCTCCTCCGTCTACACGACAGGCCCCACTTACAACCCTTGATTCGTACCACGCCCCCGTTACAATCCGCCCGCCGCACCACCCCCCTTGATGTCCGCATCCTCAACAAACCAGGACGTTCCCTGGACAAGGCACTCCTATGGAGCTTGACAAGGCGCGCGCAGCTGGGCTGTGCAGGAAATATAGGAAACCATGGCCGTGCATCGACCACCCTCCCCGTCCTCGCCCACAGGCGAGAAGCATCACAGTAAATGGACAAGAGGTTTCCCCTGAAATGTTTGCTACTATACGAGCCATGATGGACTCGGCCGAGGCTTCTAAAGAGGAGCCTGTAGTTTACGCCTCAGATGTACAAAAAGACTCGGGTTTTCAAGCTGTACAGTAGATACCAGTCACCCTACTGTACCCACTAAGTCATTGTCACGCAATCAATTCGCTGTATTAGACATTGACAAGACTGAAACCGTAAACCGAGTGAATCTCCCTGGCACACCGCCAACAAGAAACATAACCATCATGCCACGAAAGGTAAAGTTCACGCCATCAGTAAAATGGGACGACGGACCGAACGATGCCGATACCATCCCCCGCAAACATCCGAAGGAGGTACGAAAGGAAGAGACGTCCTCTCGCTCTTGGTTGAACACGTTAGACCCCTGGTCTATACGTTGGATGAAGGCCCAGGTGGAGAATACAGATGTAGAACGAAGCATCCACCATCTCAAGTCCTTTGTCCATGACACAAGAGCGATTGAAGTGTCTCGGAACCTCATGCAAGACCTCTGAAAACTCTCGAACAAGGATGCATACTGGGTTCTCCATGACCTACAACACACACCCAAGTTCTGAAAAGCATCCCCTTGAACAGCAAAGAGAAACTCGTTAGAAATCCCTGTGAAAGTGACCTTTGCGAACCACCAGACAGCCAAAGTCAAAGTGTTGATCGACTTAGGCTGCACAGGATCTTCCATACACGAGGACTTCATAGCTAAAAAGGGGGTACCCACTCACTCTCTCCCCCGTCCCCTCACCGTATACAATGCCGATGGCACACCAAATGCCGGAGGCAAAATAGAAAAGTTCGTGATACTCGAACTCCAGGTGCATGATCACAAGGAACAATTAGCCCTCGCAGTAACAAACCTCGGGCCGAACACAATATTCCTTGGTCACAACTGGCTGAAGACTCACAACCCAGCCATCAACTGGAGGACAGGCAGAATCTCCTTTCGCTGCAAAGGAGACCATGCCACGAACAATGAGGATGAAGGAGAGGATGAAATGGACGTAGACTACATGCCCTCACGGGGCGATCGCTTATTCGAACTCGATGTAATAGAATACATGAGAAATTGAAATGTCACAACAGAAGTAGTGATTAAGGACTACGTCCAAAAGAAAAAGAAAACATTTGAGGAGGCTGCCCCAAAATACGTCCACGAGTTCAAGGACGTCTTTGACAAAGAGAGCTTCGACGCCCTACCCCCGAGATGCCCTTGGGACCATGCCATTGAGCTCCTCCCGGGAAACCACAAGGTGGACTGTAAGGTTTACCCTCTCAATCCCGGCGAACAAAAAGAACTCGATGCCTTCCTCAAAGAAAATCTCAAATCTGGGAGGATACGGCCCTCCAAATCCCCCTTCGCCTTGGCGTTCTTCTTCATCAAAAAGAAGGATGGACGCCTCCGCCCCATGCAAGATTACTGCAAGTTAAATGCGGTAACAAAAAGAAATCGCTACCCACTCCCCCTTATCAATGAACTGGTCGACAAGCTTAAATCAGCTAAGTACTACACCAAGTTTGACGTGAGGTGGGGGTACAACAATGTGTGAATGGCCGAGGGGGATGAATGGAAGGCAGCCTTCCGAACCAACCACAGTCTATTCGAGCCGCTCGTGATGTTCTTCGGACTCACCAATTCTCCAGCAATGTTCCAAACCATGATGAACGCATTGTTCAAGAATTTGGTGGACCAAGGTGTAGTGGTCGTCTACATAGACAATATCATGATATTCATGCGGACACTCGAAGAGCACCGAAAAGTAGTATGAGAAGTGCTACAAATCCTGAGGGATGCCCACCTCTACCTGCATCACGACAAATGTGACTTCGAAGTCCAAGAAACCGAATTCCTCAGACTCATCATCACACAAGACAAGGTAAAGATGGACGGCAAAAAGGTGGAAGCCATCAAAAGCTGGCCAGTCCCCACCTCAAAGAAGACACTCAGAGGATTCCTCGGATTCCTCAACTTCTACCAACGATTCGTAAAGAATTTTGCCATGATCGCATGCCCCCTAAACGCGCTCACATTGGTAAAGAAAGACTTCGAATGGACCTTGGCTTGCCAAGAAGCCTTCCAAACCCTCAAAAACACCATCTCCTCTGCCCCAGCACTCACCATGCCAACTGACAATGACCCCTACCATATCGAAACCAACGGTTCTGGCATTGGCATTGGCGCCATCCTCTCCCAGCAACATGATGGTGTATGGCACCCCATCACCTTCATCTCCCGTTCCCTCAACGATGCAGAGCGGAACTACCATGCGGCCGACCTCAAAATGCTCACCATCATGTTCGCACTCAACGAATGGCATCAGTACCTCCTCGAAGCCGCACACCTGATCGAGATCTGGACAGATCACAAGAACCTTGAGTTCTTCCACAAATCCCAGGATCTCACACACCACCAGGCCCATTGGCAACAGGTGCTCCAAGAGTATCACGTTGTTATCAGCCACCGGCCTGGCAAAACAAACCCAGCCGACCCTCTGTCCAGGAGGCCAGATTTCGAAAAGGGGGTGACATCCGATAACACCACACAAACACTACTTCCCGACACCCTTTTTTCCCCTCCCCCCTCACCAACCTCCACCACGGTCTCTCTCAAAGCCGTCGCACCCGCAAGCACGCTCACAAGAATCACCAAGATGCAGTACAAACTCGAGCAGTTTGTGAAAGACAGTTTAGAGAAAGAGGGCTCACACTGGACTCGCAAAGAAGGACTTGTCCATTGGAAGTCGCTCGTATACGTACTGAATGATGCAAAGCTCCAAGAGGACATCCTAATTGCAAACCATGATCACCCAATCGCCGGCCATCCTGGTATCCGACGAACACATGACCTAATCATGAGCGAATATTACTGGCCGTCCCTATGCAGAGATGTGGAGTCATATGTAAAAGGTTGTGATGTCTGCCAAAAGGTTAAAGCCAAAACCTCGGCAATCAACACCCCACTCCACCCAAATGAAATCCCATCATCCCCATGGGAGATCATCTCCGTAGACTTGATCGGCCCCCTCCCCCAGTCTGATGGCAAAAACGCCATCTTAGTCGTCATCGACCAGTTCTCCAAGATGGTTCACCTAACACCCATGATGGACACCATTACATCACAAGGAGTCGCAACGATCTTCCACGATCAAGTGTTCAAACTCCACAGTGTCCCACGGAAGGTAATCTCAGACAGGGGAACCCAATTCGTGTCGTCCTTTATGCGCGACCTCTACTCCCGTCAGCGCAGTCACCCCACCCAGCATCCTCTCAAAGATAATGAAGCTGCAGTACAAGCTCGAGAAGTTCGCAAGGGAAGGGCTTGCAAGAACCAACACCCACTAGGCAAAACGGGACGGACTCATAATGTGGAAGGTCCTCACATATGTCCCGAATGATGAGAGGCTGCAGGAAGACATCATCACGGCCAATCACAACCATCCGATTGCAGGACACCTTGGCATGAAGCAGACGCGCGACCTCATTATGAGTAAGTACTACTGGCCATCCCTCTGCAGAGACATCAAAGGGTATGTCAAGGGCTGTGAAATATGCCAAAAAGTGAAGGCCAAGGCAACCCCCCTCCACAAACCCCTTCACCCAAACAAGATCCCATCCTCACCATGGGAGATCATCTCAGTGGACCTCATCAGCCCACTCCCCAATCACAAGAGAAAAATGCAATCCTTGTCATAGTCAACCACTTCTTGAAAGGAACTTGCAATGGACGAAAGAAAGAAACCTAGACCTAATATCTGAAGCGTTGCTAACCAAAGCAATATGCGACAGAGAGAAAGGCAATTTCAAGACTAAGTGAAACATGGTACTCTACCGGCTACTTATATACTACCGATAGTGGTGCACGGACCGTGCTATGCTGTGACGTCGTGGGTACTGGGTATGACATCACAGGGACGAGGAAATGTTAGTGTCCAATGGTGCAAAGGGGAAACGATGGAATGAGATGCGTATGGTATGCGCATGTAAGTGAAATGTAGTCCGGAGCGTTCTAGGCGTGGCTACGTGTGATACATCTAAGGGGGAACTAATAGATAGGAATGGAGATGAGAAGCGGAAGAAGAAATGGAAAGGTAACGCGTGAAGCATTGCATATGGTGATCGTTGGATCGGGTATCGAGATGGGATCGTATCGGGTGATAGATCAAATCTTGTCTATGTCTAGGGGTTAATCTAGCGTGGGCTTGATTAGTACTTGGCGGTACGAGGGATGATCTACGGTGTGAACCAGGGATCGAGGGTTGAGCGGGGGGTTCGGGGATCTGGAGGTGGGCTCCTGATTAGTACTTGTGTAGTATACCGAGCACTGCGTCAGGTACGGTCTACGATCCTTGTGTGGATACCGAGCACTGCGTCAGGTATGTCCACGGGGTGTGGCAGTTTAGAAGCGTGCGGGCCTGTGCTTGTGGCGGTGAACGCTGGGATTAGCCGCGAGGCTACTTGGTGTCGTGGTTTGACGGGTACGACGAGGGTACAACTAGTGGAGGCGTACGTAGGTGTGTGCAGTGTATGGTATATCGTATGGGGGAGGGTACAATAAGTGACTACTCTAGATGTATACGGGGTGAGGCTAGGATGGAGATTGGTGAAGGTAGGCGAATGCATCGTCTGTAGGTAGTGCGAGAGTGTAGTTGGGATTGTTAATAAATAGGTGATATCAACGGTGATCGTTTCACTTCTCAAAGATGATCCATCTTGCCCTGGTCATGGACACCATCACATTGCAGGGGGTCGCCACCATCTTCCGCGACCAGGTATTCAAGCTCCACAGAACCCTCCAGAAGGTAATATCGGATCAAGGCACACAATTCGTGTCCTCGTTCATAAAGGACCTATACACACTCCTTGGTATAAAGGCCAACCCATCCACAGCATACCACCCGCAGACAGATGGACAGACGGAACGAGTAAACCAAGAGATCGAGAAGTACCTGCAGATCTACGTGGAACCACAGGCAGACAGACTGGGCGGAGTGGCTCCCCCTTGCCAAATTTGCACACAATTCCTAAACAACAAGTGCCACCGGCATATCGCTGTTTCTACTCAACTACGGACAGCAACCCCTGATCCCCAACAAGCGGGTCGAAGTCTGGAATGAGTCTGCCACAGCATTCGTGGAAAAAATGAAGGGCCATCATGAGACGGCCAAAAGCGCGTTGGAGAAAGCGGCCACAACCATGAAGAAGAATCATGACAAACGAGCCGCCCCGTCACTGAACTTCGCAGTCAGTCAGCAAGTCCTCCTTGAGGGAATCCATATCCACAACATATCCACACCAACCGACCAACAAAAAAGTTTGACAACAAGCATTATGGCCCTTTCAAGGTGAAGCGGAAGATAGGCGAGATGTCGTACGAGCTGGAGATTCCAAAGATGTGGTGTGGCATCCACCCCGTCTTCCATGAGTCGTTGCTCACACCATACCACACTGGGGCCACAAAGTCCCAAGCCAAACCAAAACCACCGCCCCCAGTAATCATTCAACAGGAGGAGGAGCACGAGGTCCAAGAGGTAGTCGATTCAAGGAAGCGCAGAGGGAAAACCAAGTACCTCGTACATTGGAAGGGCTACCCACGAGAGGAGTGTACCTGGGAGCCCAAGGCGAACATTGGAAACACCTCGAAGCTCATCAAGAAATTCCACACGTCCAACCCATCTGCCGTCCATGCCCTCGTCGAAACATGTGACTGCCCAACTTGCTCACATCAGACCACCCTCTTTGCCAATGCAGCCTTCCTCACATACGCCACCTCCCTCAACCATCTATCCGACCACCTGTTTGGAATCCCCCAACCCAACTTGGAACCAACACTTTCCGGCATTATGGTCGACCAGGAGTTCAACCCCTGAAAAGGGGGTAGTGAAACGTTTTCCACATTATTTTCCTATTCCCCACACTACTTAGCTAAATGGACAACCGATGAACACTTACGCATTAGCTAGACAACCGCACCTAGGCCGGTGACACCATACGTATGTCATAGAAACACCTAGTACATTACATCACCTTCTAGCACCTTCCACACCAGCCCTAAAGCTAGTCCATGCCCGTACCTCGTGCATATAAATAGTAGCGTATTCTGTAGTAGATACACATTCTTGGAATTGCTGTTTTATGCTCAGAATTTCACCCTCGGGTAACACCAAGTGTTGTTGGTCCCCTTTTTCCTTTCAGAGGTTCTATATACAAAACTATTGCTGACGTATGCATGGTGTATAGATGGAACATCCAGCCTAACTCATAATCTAATGGCTCACAAATTTATCAGCTAATATTAAAAAGCATAAAACTATTACTGTTTCATTCATACACACAGGCTATGTTATTAAAGATTCTGCAAACCAAGGATAAAAGGTGAGCTAATGACAAAGATGAGCTCTCTGGGCAGTCATCTATGAAAAAGGCTTCTGTACCTGAGGTAGGATGTGACATGGACCTCAAAGAGCTTTAGACTCAGTCTGGGGTTGTCATCAAACCCTTATTTCTTGGTAAAATGTTGTTTATAACTGAAATAGGTACCTTGTCATGTTACTACAGTAAGTACAAGAATTGCAATTTCTTGAGGTGTCTGTTATAACTTGGCATGAAATCTGACTTATTGGAGTCAGAGATTGGCAGCTCCACACACTGCTATGATTTACAATGTGAAATGTTGACTTCATATAATGAGTAGAGAAGGATAAAATTAAGAAACAAGAGGGTGTGGAAAAGTTTTTGAAGTCTGGCTTGTTTACATAAAAATGGTGGCACAAATATTGGCAAACAATGTCCGCTTTTTCAACACTGAGTGTGGGAAAATGGACTTGGATATTTTTTCTGAGTGTAGATCTACACTTTTGGTACACATTGTGACTACACTTTTACTACACTTTGGTGCGCATTTTTGGTACACTTTTGGTACACTTTGTTTGCTACACTGTACTACACTCTGCTACACTTTTGTTTGCTTTTTTTACTACACTTTGTTTGCTATACTTTTGCTACATTTGGTGCGCATTTTTGCTACACTGTTACACTCTTTCCTACACTTTTTGTACAACATTTGACTACACCTTTGACTACACATTTTTGTATACTTTTGATTTAGGATTAGGATTGGGATTAGGATTGGGATTGGGATTAGGATTGGGATTGGGATTGGGATTGGGATTAGCTTGAAATTACTACTATGACTATGACTACTATGAATATACTATGAATGCTATGAAATGCTATGGTACTATGATACTATGAATACACTTTCAATACTATAATACTATGAACACTATGAAATGCTATGGTACTATGATACTATGATACTATGCACACTATGAATATACTATAGACACTATATATACAGCACACTTTCAATACTATGACACTATGAACACTATGAAACTGCTATGACTACTATGAAACTACTATGGCACTATGAGCACTATGATGAAACCCTGTATTTACTGATGGATGTTATTTGTGATAGTGGACAAAGAAATACAGTACAGTGGGTGGCTACAAGATGGCTACTGTGTTAGGTAAGCAGTACCGTAGCAGGTGATTCTACTCCAACAAAGATGTGCCGCGACAGCCTAGATGACCATTGTGATAACCCCTCACGACATTTTTTTGCGATGAATGGATGCTCGTATAGTACGGGTTGATTCACTTGTCACGAATGCACCCGATCCGAATCAATGATTTTTCCACCCCGCATGATAGTACACAAGATACATTGGTAGAACAATTCCTCGTTTCGACACGCACACGTTTTTAGACACGAGATCCGTACACATCTTTGGGTTCGACGCCAGCCTGACCCTTGCGCGCGTTTGCCTGTGCCCATCTGAGCGAAACCATCAGCACGCGGGAACGTGTGGCCAATGGAACAAGACCGTACTTTTTAATTCGGATACTCTCGATCTGGATGAAGCCAGTCGTGTCGGTCGGCTCGAACCCGCCGAGTTCGTCCATGGACGACTGGTGCTCGTCATACAAACCCTATATTTTTGCAAACGTCCACATTCATGCGCGTCTTCGCGACAATGACGGCGGTGCTCACCTCTTCCGAGTGTCGTCCCTCGACGATCACGTTTCCTTTGAGCAGTTTCAAACGGACAACACCGTTGACGGTCCGCTGACTCGCCGGAATCGCGCTCGTCACGAATTCACGCTCGGGCGTGAAGAAATGACCATTGTAGAGAATGCGACTGAGCTCGACCGTGATGAACTGGTCACGGATGGCACGGACGTTGCGATCGAGGGTGAGACCCTCGAGATCGACGTGTGCCACGCGGAGGATGGTCGCGCCGGGGGACTCGTAGCAGCCGCGTGATTTCACGCCGATGAAGCGGTTCTCGACGATATCGATCCGTCCGATACCGTGTTTCCTCGCGAGGGCGTTGAGCGCGAGGAAGATCTCGACGGCGTCGGTATAGGTCGCTTCGGCGGTGGTGACCCTGACGGGGATACCAGCCATGAATTCGATGACGATGAGATCGGGTGCAGAGGGGGCGTTTTCGATGGACTGGGTGAGTTTCCACATGTCTACGGGAGGGGTGGTGTCGGGATCTTCGAGGATGCCGGCTTCGTAGGAGATGTGGAAGAGATTTTCGTCCGTGGACCAGGGCTTGGCGGCCGTTTGCTGGACGGGGATGTTCTTTTCGGCGGCGAACGCGAGGAGGGCTTGACGACCGGGGAAACGGTTGTAGAATTCTATGGTGGGAGCACGTTGGGTTGCTTCGAGGTTGGGGCGGAGGATGTGACGTACTGGGGAGACGCCATGGGGCGATGACTTTGATGTCTGGTTTGAGACCGTAGAAGGCGAGTTCGAAACGGACTTGGTCGTTTCCTTTACCGGTGCAACCATGTGAGACGTAGCTGCAGGAACGGGTTTATGAAGAGACGAATAACGGCGGAGTGTAAGCTGCTTACTCGCATCCTTCCCTCTCTGCGACGGCGATCATGCCACGGGCGATGACTGGGCGAGCAAGCGAGGTACCGAGAAGGTACACATTCTATGTTCGGGACAGTTATCAGACTGCGATAGGTGCCTGCAAAAAAGGCAGGCGAACCTCGTAGATGCAATTGGCTTGAACGGCAGGGTAGATCAATTCAGTGACGAATTCGCGTCTCATATCCTTGGTACATCGGCGTACGACTCTGATCAGAAAGAGGGCGATCGAGTTTACTGACCTCTTTGAAGAATTTCGTAGCCCCAGATTTCAAGGCTTTTTTCTCGGCAGCTTCAAAGTCCTAGTGTACAGATGTGAGCACACGACGGGTCGCATGAGGATGTGACGCGCCTCTTCTTGGCCGACGTCGGCCATGAAGGCGTATACTTGGTATTCCTGTTCGACGAGCCATGCGAGGATGCAAGAGGTATCTAACGAATCAAGGTGGTCCAAGACGCGCGATGGGACGATCACGAGATCGACGTACCAAGTCCACCAGAGTATGCTAACAACACACGACCCGATTTCGTTTCTGCCATGATATGGAGTGAAGTGGGGAAGGGAGGTAGACAAGTCAAATCGGCAACGTAACTAGTACTACGTGATCGGAGTCGGAGTAGCGTTTAGTTTTTCAACTTTAACCTCCAAGCTCGACGAATAGTGTGAAGCAACTGGCACTGTTGTCAATGTGCTTCTGATGCATTGCTCACACCAAAGGATATGCTGGAAGTTGGATTTCACACTTGTCCTTGTTTTCGTGTCTAGATCTCCATACACTGTGTATGTAATAACAGCATAGTACGGCGAGTATAAGTGAAGGAATGGACTATAGAAGATACAAGCGACGGGCCGGTGTGTTGTTTTCCAACGGCTTTGGAAACAAACAACCGCCTGATATACGTCGACATGGGTCGCGCACGAACGAAGCAAAAAAAGTCTGCTCGTATCATATCGGCTTCAGCGACATCCTCATCATCGCCCTCCATCTCGTCGTTGCTCTCGAAAGCACAGGACCTCGTCATCCAGTGTGATTATCCCCTCGCCCGCAAGTTCACCGAGCGCGTACTCGCCACGGAAGATGCCACTCCTGCAGAAAAGAACCAGGCCAGGGAGATGCTTGCTGTCGTCCTCTTGGAGATGGGTGATGTCGACGATGCAAAGGATGTACGTCGACGTTGTACACCGGCCGCCGTGATCCACTGCTGAGCATGCTGCGCTAGGTCCTCCTTACCCTCGTACCCCCTCATCCAAATGCTCCGTCACCCCCGCCGCCATCTGCATATCTGTACCTTGCACAGCTCACGGACGACGACCCGCATACTGCCCTCGCACACTACCAATCCGCGATCGGTCTCTTTCAAACCCAACTCAAAGGAAAGACAATCTCGACTGGAGACACGTCCGAGGAGGACGACGCTGAGATCAAGGGCAACATCGTCCGCGCATATCTCGGCATGATAGAAATCTGGATGGATCCAGAGTACGATCTATGGTGAGCATCCCCCTTTCCTCTCCTCTCTCGCCTCGTTCATCCATCGCCAATGGCTCGTCGTTAGTACCGACCCAGCTGCCTCCAGCACGTGCGATTCCCTCCTCTCCAACGCCCTCCAGATCGATCCACAAAACCTAGAAGCACTCCAGACGCTCGCCAGCGTTCGTCTCTCGCAGGAAAAACCAGACGAGGCACTGCTGGCTCTACAGACATTCCCACCGCCCCCCACACAAGACACAGCTGCGACGACACCCGATCCACAGTCCCATACGCTTCTCCTGCTCAACGCGCTGCCCATCCAGACGCGCATCGCGCGTGCAAAGCTGCTTTTAGAGTGCGATGCTTACCTGGATGCGCTGTCCCTCCTCGAGGGCGTGCTGGCCGCCGACGACGAAAACATCGAGGGGTGGTACCTTATGGGTTGGGCCTGGTGGTTATTAGCCGAACGAAAGAAAGAAGGGGACGTCTCTACCACCGTTGGACTGGACGGACATGCGTTAGAATGGCAGGATATGACTAGGGACGCGCGGGATTGTTTAGAGATGTGTCAGACGGTGGGTGATCGATTTATCTTCCCAAAACCCCTTATTTTCTTGTTGGTTGTGGAATTGACGCGCTGCGGTCGTTCGTAGTTGCATACTTCTCAGGGGCACCCAGACTTGCCGTTACTGGAACACGTCAAGGAGCTTATCGGGACTCTGGATGCACTTGGCATCCAGCCGTCTCCAGCAGAAGAAGAGGATGGCAGTGACGAGGAGTGGGAAGAGGTCAGTGACGAGGACGAGGACGAGGACATAGAGATGGCATGACTGCATCGTGATGTTAATGCCTTCCCGGTAGCGCGAGTAATTTGTTGATGCAGGACTTGCGCAAAAGATATAGAGGACTTCATTCGAGTCTTGGATAACTTGGTAACATGTAGGTAGCGAGAATGGAAGCCATCATGCCATGTATACTATCACGCTCATCGGAGTGTGACATACAACACCAGATTCAGTCCAAAAGTCACGAAAGCAAAATAGTATAAACCTCCCGCTAAAAACATGGCAGCTTGTTATGCAAAATCGATTGTGACTGACAGTACTGAGAGCCTGATTCTGGTCCCGGGCTGTATAGAGTGAGTGCATCTTCGTACCACTGCACAATGTGGTTTTGTCCACGGGGAGACCTGACACAGGGACCACCGACCCGTTGTGATACATTCCTCCCTGTTGGTATTGGCCTAGGTTGTAAATCATGATGACAAGAGATTCAATCGTCTCGGTGATAGTATGGACTGAAGTGAAAGCTGTGTTGGTTCAGTGTACATTGTATGTGCGTGCAAACAGAGTAATGCATAGGAGGTACAAATGGAGCCTGGGCACGCTGAATGCGCGTTGCACGTTGAACCGTCGAACGTCTCAGACTGCTCAGACTTTGCTTCAACCCAACTCTGCAGCTTCACTCACCCGTCTGATTCGTGAGATCCAACGACAATATTGCCAATACTCAGCGAAGCCATGCATCTCTCCACTGAGGAGCAACCACAGAAGAACAGCGACCTCGAGGTACACAGTCTTCATCCTGTCAATATGACATGGGACTTATTCAGAATATGTAGCCATCCAGCAATGTTCAAGAGGATTGGGAAGACTTGTCAGATGCTGAGGAAATTTCTCAGCGCGAGGTTATGACTTCTAGCGCGAGCGGTTCCCAAACAGCGAGCACCATCTCCCTACGCAAAAAGCGACGAGGCCAAAGTAAAACCACATTCCTCGCCTCTTCAACCCCATCTAGGAGTCGTTCCGTCAAGGGACGCAATAAAAGCCCCCTCGTGGAGAAAGAGAAACTCCAGGAAGCCCTCACAGATGGTGCACGTTTCACCGCCTCATATGCCTTTGATGTCCTTAAAGGCTCGATTGAGAAAATGCGGAAACCGCTTTCGTGGTTTCTCTTTATATATATGTTTGCGTGGTTGGTATCGCGCATGGCCCCTACAATCCGGACCGCATTCTCGCCTCTGTGCATCATCCCGGGAATATCGAGGAGCATGTTGTGTGTTCCCATTCCACCGGCTCCTTCCGTAAACTTTGAGAAGCTCGTCAATATACAGGGTTCTACGTTCGAGCAGCTTGTCGGAGAGTCGGCGGGCAGTTCGGAATTATCCATCGAGGTTCTGAGGGCAGAAATGGCAACTCAGGATCTCTCGCTCCTGGTACGCTACAGCGACCTCAAGTCAAAAGACAGTATTGCAGGTACGCTTCGCACAATTGGTATGGACGCAAAGAAAACTGGCCGAGGGTTGAGTAAACTAAACGCAAAAGTCGTTGGTGCCATCGATGAGTGCGTGCTTCTCTGCTTTTGTTTATTGGAAATAGAACCACTGATTGTCATGTAGAGTGATGGCGCTGAATAATTACGCGATGGCTACCATCGAGGGTGCACACAAGAAGGAACCCTCGCGGCTGCTTCAGGCCATTTCCCCATTCAAACTGGGGCCCACCGCCGAAGAAATTATCGCTGAGGCATTCACGCTTGCGATGGATGAGTCAGAACAGGCTATAGAAAAGCTCATACTTGAAGCCGAGGTCTCCTGGCAGAACCTTGAACTGCTGGATGCGGACATTGGGGCGCTGCATGAAATGATAATTCGGGAAGATAAACACACTACTGCTGAGAGGGATAAGCTCCTCGGAGAACTCTGGACGAAGCTGGGCGGCAATAAAAAAGCGGTGCTAGACTATGGTGACCGTCTAACGTTGTTGAATGGCCTCGGGGAGTATAGGAAACGGGCAGTTGCCCATGTCAAGGCTGCACTGCGAGCACTGCACATGATGAGCGACGATCTAGAAGTCCTACGGGAGAGAGTGGCTGCTCCTGGCCTGCTTAAAAGCAAGGTTCCACTCCACGTGCACATGGAGAGTATCCGGAATGGATTGGAGAGGCTGCAGGAGGGTCGGACGGCATCGCGGGGGCGGGGAATAGATGATGAGACGGTTAGGATGTTACTTAACAGCGTTTCCGAGTGAACTCGTGTAAATCTGCCCCCGTATATCTATACACACGATGTCAATAAGCTCTGTGAATAGTAAAATCATTATAAATTGGGGTCCCAGATGCTGTTCCACCCCACATTGATGTCCATCACCAGAGATTAAATTTTAATGTTAGGCCTACGAGTGACATCAATTTTTACCATCGTGCGACCATCATACGTGCGCACTATTTTCTCCCCGTCCGAGTCACCCAAACCGCTCTCTGATATCAACAACCCCCTCGATCAATCTTGGTAGTCACGTGACGTTGACGCGTGCCACAATTTTAATTTCACGGCCACATTTCGTACTCCGATCGGTACTCTCTTGTCCCATACCATCACACCTCGTTGATATGTCTATGGTGCTGCTTTCTTCGCCCATTGTTTAACATGTTTCCACTGCGATTAGCTTCTATGTACAATTCTTGGTGAGTAGTGGTCAACAATATTGGGTGGATGCTACTCATCCAAATCGGATGTAGCCTACTTATGTAATTGTGAAGTTCCCAATCATGACCGAGGTCCACAGGCGCTGTGACAGACGAAACCAACAACTTGAGGATTCAAGGAGAAGATCAGTGCTGCAACGCGCAGTAGACGACATACTGGACAAACTACGGAGCGAGTCGAGTTGCTGAGATCCGCCCTAGCACATGCTGGGATGGAGTTGCCAACGAACATGCATATAAGGCCTGTCAGTTTTCTGTCTGATCCATTGAAGCAACCAAGAACCTGATAGCTCTGACTGACCCGGGCTAACAAAGAGATCTCGTACTCAGAAAAAGTCATCAGAGGTGGTTTGGAACCAGGGCCACATCTACATTGCCATCAAGACAAACTCAGAGGACAACTCGTGCAATGGGAAAATGACCTAAATTCTCTGCCATGGGTTGTGCTGTGCTGAATGTGCTTATGACATATGACATTGTACTAACATACTATAGATCCTTGCAGAATAAATTATATGTAATATTTTGGGTAGCTGATCTTGGATATCGAGGATGGTAAAAATAAGGTGTAGTGACAGTGTCGGATGCTACACATCAATGTCTTGGATGATATGGTTCGACAGCAAGGACACTTAAATTTTAGTCAATTGAATGTCCACTTCAGTGTCACGTTGGACATTACACTGGGACATTAACTATCATCCAATGCATAGCGACTTTATTACTATTCACAGTGAAGGTGCTTAAGCTTAACCACAACTTACCCGGATATGATGCCTTTTGGAACCAACGGGTTCGCGAGTCAGGCTTAGTCAGGTTTGCCTCGTCACAAGCGTTCGACCGCCGAAGCAGTTCAATTGCAGCCACGCGTTGGCTGTACCTAGCAGTTAAGTCATCAATTGGCGAGTTTGTGGGACCATATTACTGTAACCGGTTCGGGTAAAATGCCTCTTATTGTGCAAGATAAAAACGGCTAACACGTGGACACAACTTTGAAACAATTACAATCCACTAGAGCGTGTGTCTAGAAAATATGACTTTGACACCGCATGAAGGCTCTTCCTCTTGCCTCTACCACTCCCCTGCTCAGGCTTTGTCCGTTCTATACTTGACTCCACAAGTTTTCATCCGTTCGTTCCGACCGCTATCGGTCGCACAGGGTCATCGCTGCTCGTCTCAAGTGCTCTGAGGTAGTGAATAATCACAGTAAGCTCATACCTCGGTCTCATCGACGCCTAGATCGCTGATACATGGCTCAGGTGCATCGAGGCACCTCTGAACAGCTTGCATATTCATATTAGCCATGGCCTGTATTCAGGTATGTATGGTGGTTGCTTGAACTCCACTTTCTTATCTCTCGCACACCCCAGGAACTCGGATTAATAGATGGGCCCGCCTCTCCAGAAGTCAGTGTTTCAACGTCCTTTCCAGATGCCCCACTCATCCAGACTCTAGATTTGGAAGAAAGCCGTTCACAGGCGTGCACCAAAGAACTTTCGTGTGGAAGTACTTCATCCAGAGAAACATGGTCAGCACCTCCACACTCCGCTCGCTATCAATTATCACGAGGCTGACATCATCCCATAGGCAGCAGCTACAGTTATGGTTTCCGCGTTTACCCGATCAAGGACGATGATGTCTCGACATTCTCGCGTGCAGTCTCGTCTCGCGAATCCATCGTGTCCTTCAACGCGTATAATGTCTGGCGGAAATGGGAAGATTGTTTATGGTTTCAAGACACTCTCGAGGTTGAATACTCTCGCGCAGCAAGAGAAAAGCGCAATCGTCTTGCCGCTGGCAAGGGTGTCAAGAAAAACGGAGTGTATATTCACAGCGATGAAGCTGCCTCTTGGGAGTCGCTTCCTTTCGGTCCAGACCCTAATGACATCGCTCGTGACATACACGAATATATACCAGTGCTCTCAAAGAAGGGAACTATCTTCCGTGCGAGCCAGGAAACCATTGACCGTCGATATGAGGAACTTAAGATAATGATGCAAACCCTGTTACAAGACGACTTGCCAACACTCATCAAAGAAATCAAAGCTACTCGTGACTTTACGGACTTTTTTGGTGTGTGGGGGAGGGATATTGACTTGGCGCGGAAAGCAGATTCCTCAAAGAAGCAGCCTACTTCTGACCAGCCCCGATTGTCCCTATCGGCCAGCATACTTTCCATTTCCCAAGCTCCACCACCTTCGCTTGTCAAATGGTCATCTCCAAGCAAAGGGAAAGCACCGGAAAACGCACAAATTCCCTTTAGAACGTCTATCCACTCAGATTCATCTTCGGAAGATTCTGTTGATCCACCGAGACCGAGCAGAGTGACGGGTCGGACCCAGGAAATTCGCTCCATGCGGTCTAGAACTTCATCTTCTGGGTCTCATTCATCTTCATCTTCACCCTCGACACCTGTTACGACGCCTCTTCGACTTCCACAATCTTGTCAACCTGCCATTGCGTCGCAAGAGTCGCCGATCAGATATGGACATAACCCCCACGTCCTCGGTGGCGACCGAAGTCCGTCTGTTCTAGCATCACTCCCAGAAGATCGCGAGCTCTCTTCCTCTCCGAAATCAGATTTAGACGGGGTTCGGACGCGAGGACGGCCCGGATCTGCTTCTAGTAAGACGAATCGTCATACCAGATTATATGTTCCGGCACCGTCCACTCCTCTGCAATCCCCTGAACTATCATGTAAGTAGTACCACTCTTTTTCAACTACGACATTCATTACCCCTCCAGCACGATCCCGGCACTCGACAGCCTCTTTGCAATCGACGCACTCTTCGACGACTTTGGGGGCTACTGCCTATCTGGATGAACTCGATGTGGACTATTATTTGCAGAGTCCTACTCCAGAGCCACGACGCCATACAAGGGTTTCTGTATCCAGTTTGGCGTCAATAGTGACCAATTCCTCTGTCGATGCTGTGATTCCACGGAGTGAACGGCCTTCACGGTCATCAGCGAACAATGCCCATCGACCACTCTCGCTTGCGGAGGAATCCTACGGGGGGTACGAACCACGGTCGGAGGATGATTCTCGACCTGAGGATCAGGGAGATATCCTCGATGCCTACTTTCATGGTATGGAGTGTACTATCCACTGTGTCGTAGAATTGTGGGTACTGAGGACTTTTTAGAATTGATCGGACCAGACGCCCAGATCCCAGATGGCTTCCCCGAAACACCGATTGTAGACAAGACGATGTATCGTGTCTCACAGAAGCAATCCAGCACGACCATCAGCTCGTATTCGAGTTCCTCAGACCGTCGCTCTTCCTTGGCGACCTCGATTTCAAGTAGATCGACATCATCCAGCCTTGACCCCACGGTGCTCTCTATCAAAGCCATGCACGAGGACAATATCATCATGCTTCGTCTACCTCGCTTCACTGCGCTCGACGAACTGCGTCGAAATGTTTACGATAAATTCATGCGGATCGACAACCCGACCATTTCTGAATCGTTTGCCATAGCTTTCTTGCAGCAGGAGACTGGGCGACCTCGCGCAGGCTCTTTGTCCTCTGTCGGATCCGCCCAGGCCAAGGGAGCTGCTCTTCATTTCATATCATCACAGGGTGAGTGGGACAACGTCGCTGCCACCAGCGGCAAGATTGTTTTGCGGATCATTGGGAGCCGGGAGTGAGGTGATCATCTCATGTCATATGGCCGTCTTTTTTTTTTCGCCACCGGCCTGTCCAACCGCTTGCCATCCGTTCGTTCTTGTGGCACAGGCACGGTACTATTGGTTTCAAGCTCCGTTCGTTTGTAGATAATCGTTAGTCGTAATGCGACCTTCGTACCGTACCTTTTTTTGGTGACTTTCATTTCGTGCACAAGTTTGGCGGCATTGCCATTCGTTTTCCCTTGTACTTCACGCTCATTATTTTTTCTTGGATCTTGGACGTACTATAGGATCCAAGGCATTAGGCTGGTTCTACCTTTCGTGTCGATACGGTGTCAGTACGATGGGCGTTCATGAGTCGGAGGGATCATGACAAGAATATAATTGACTTCACGCCCTCATGCACCCACGGCTGTCTGAGGTGATTGATGGTGGTGCCACTGCGGGTTTGGGCGCCACAGCAGATGGCGCACCCACTGATAACGGTGTTCGTGTCCAATCGGGCAACATGCCTCTCGGCCGCTGTTCAGGCGACACGGGCGGTGCAGATTCCATCGCGTCGTCGTCATCGTTTTGAGACGAGAACGCTTCGTCCCAATTTTCTCTCGAGACTTCTACACCGCCTGTTTTGAGCGCACTGCAAGGCAAAGGAATCCAGGTCAGGACGACGCAGAGAATCCACCTGGTGACTTACCCTGCCAGCGACCCTCCCACCCACGCCATCGGTGCGGGCGTAAATGCAGGTGCCTTGCCCGCGTTTGCAGTCGCGCGCGGTGAAGACGGCTGTGGTGCAGGGTTGTTGAGGATCGCGATGTGAGGAACGAGCGGGCGGAGTGGAGCATAGCGATCGTACGCAGGTGGAAGTGGTCTTCCTGACCGTGTCGGACCATGGCGCGGTCGCGATGCCGTCGATGCGATGACACGCAGTAATTCAGCGTGAAGTCGCGGGATAAAGCCCGGTAGCATCGCTGTGCCGCCCGTGACGAGAATGGAGGACACGAGCGTCTTCCGGAGGTCGACTGGTACCTGTGAAAAGTCAACGTTTGAAAACGGCGTAACGTGCGACGATGCAAGCGAGGGGAATGACCTTGAGAAGCGCCTCGAGGAGGACTTCTGCGACGCTGTTTTCGTCGACGTCGCCGCCTTCGAACAAGACTTCGGCTGCACGCTCACGGACCCAACCTGGGATGATCAGAGTACCTCTTCCCGTACCCAATTGTTGCGACGCGGGTGGCACGACGCGGAGTTGGATATCTGTCGCAGTCGAGTGCCTCGTGTACATGTTGGCAAGCATTTGAAGATGGCCCTCTCCGCTACTCGATTCGGACTGCTGAAGATGTGATACCACTGCAAAGTCGGACGAAGCATGCTGCGAAGAGCTGATACTCTCCGCCCCTTCTGATGCACGCGAAAATTCTGATTCCGACATGGCGGCGTCGCTAGAGGGAGGGAGATCTGATTCTGAGGCAGGTGCAGGAGAGGAGGAACGCATCGAGTCACGATGTATTTCGAGTGCAGCGCTTACGAAACAGCAGCGCGTTTTGATATCCTCGATGAGTGCATCCGTCAGAATTTCGTGTGGTACGCGACTAATTCTATTTTGAAATGGAGGATTCACGCTGCTGAGATTGGGTGGAGGGGGTACGTATGTTCCGAAGAGGAGAAGAAGTGCACGGAGGTGAGACGTAAAGCATGAGCCAGCTAATGGTGTTGTTCGAAGGTGGGGAAACAATGGTCGTGCAGCAAATATCTGTGATACGTGTTATTAGTCTGAAGAAAGAGTCAGAAATACATAACAAACTGGAAGTACTGTAGATTCGAGGTGACCACAGTCAATAACAAGACCCGTGATGCGACCGACGGAAAGGAGGGAAAGTAAATGGCTCGAGGCAAACGATATTGAGGGAACCTTGCAGGTTTTTGAATAATCTACCAAGATATCAAATAACTGAACATACCTGCAGGTTTCCGAACAAGACTTTGGCAAATATGTCTTTGATGTATAGCGGAAGCAACGGATGCTCGACGAGGATGACCTTGCGCGACTTGGGGTCTGTGAGCAGTGACCTAACAGAGACCTTGACCAAAATGGGTAGGACTGAAAGGATAGTGACACTCACTGGTGGAATACGGAACGCATGCACCTTTCGACGTTAATTTCGAGCATCCTGTCTTCCTCGGCCCTTGCTGACGGATCGGTCGCACGACTCCAGCTCCACAGTGATCCAGAGTTGACTATGTCAGCACAAAAGACGTCTCGTGGCTTTCCTTCTCCACTGAAACCAACCTTCCAGATACGCGACCCCGGGTCGATCACGACGCGATCCTCGGTGCCATATAGCGAGTGCCTGCGAGTGGTCGTGTAGTGTGGTGATGATTGCAGGGCATGTGTACCCGCGACACGAGTCGCTGCAGGTGCCGCTGCGGGAGTCTTCGAGCTCGGGTTGGCCCTTGGTGTAGATGGTACCGTAGACATGACGCTCGCAATAGGTGAACATGAATACCGTCTATCTTTACTTTCCATTTTTGGGAGTGTCTTAGCTACACGTGACCTTGATTTTGCCTGCACGTGATCAAGACGCGTCTTTGAACCTCCTTGTACTAGCCTAATACTTTCATTTCCCCATGCGAATCAACACGCCATGTGGAGCAACGCAGGTCTTAGTACATCAATCCTCATCACAACTTGTTCACCCGCGAACGGAATGGTTCACCACACAGTGGCCAAGATCTTCGTCTCAACCAAGCTGCGCGACCTAGGTCCAAAATCTTCAGCCGCTCGCACGTTCTGGAGGATGGTAGCTACGTGCATTCGCTACAAGCCGCCTACAGAACATCTCCTCTGGGACCTGACTACGTTCAGTCTTGCGAGTGTCAAGACGCCCTGCGCGGGCACCGGCTTTCTCGGACTGGCACATCCCATTTGTCTGCTCAATACCTTGGATGACCTTCCTGAGTTCCTACAGATGCCATCAATATGTCCTGGTGACTACATTCCGGTCGTCGGATGCAAAGACGTTTTCAGACTCGCCGTGATTACTCCTCTTCCTCCCGTTGGTCTGCTCGAAATGGTCCTGCTAAGCTTGAAGGAGGGCGAGGCATTATCTGAAAGCACGGTTCGAAGGCTAAGGAGAAAAGAGGCAGAGATGAGAGCTGCTGCTGCCGAGGGGCGAACCCCTCTCAGTGAATACAAAAGGAGGAAACAGAAAAAGATAGCAACGAGATCCTCCACACCACAGGCGAGTCCTGTTTCCGATTTCTCGAGATTAGTCGAATAATCCTAGAGACAATGTCAGGCGACGTTCGAACAACCATTTGAGAAAGAAACATCGGCGCTCCGAGGACCCGACACTGCCCTTGTCACAAGGGCTGATTCACCACCGAAAGTGCACCAGAAACAGACTATGCAGTTCGTTGCGACCGTCAATCTGCTCGGTAGCGAGAGGCACAAGGTCAGCGTAGAAGACGTTGAAAGACTCGCAGCTTCCGCTTCTGTGCGCCGACGTCCCGCTTGTCAAGGCATGGCGTCACCGAGCCACGCGTAGACAATCGACCGCCTACCCAGGACCTCACTGCAGCCAGAAGAGTAATTCACCTTCGCGTTGCTGTTTCTTCGTCGTTGTCATATTGATGCATCGACGCCTATCTTGTGTTGCAATTCCTGTCTAGTTATCTATCTCGTCGACGCGTCTGGATCGTCTGAGATTTCAGTTACATTGAATTTCGAAACCTTCGCATTTGTACCATCTTCAATCTGCAACAATAATGTAATACAATATAGGCGCGGTGTTATTCATTTGACTTTCTATTATGGTTTGATCGAAGTACTGCATTTGCGCCAACGATTGCCCAACCATCTCGTTGAAGACCATCGTTCGTGTCATGGAAGGCATTCCCCCGTGTACTGCACATACGTCGTAAACACGCATTTGCTTCTGCATGAAAGTCGTGTTTACTCTTATTGTAGCAGTGACGGCCGAGCCTAGATCCCTTATCTCGAGAGGAGCCGGGTACATGTTTTTCGGGGAGGTGCTCGATGCTCTGAGATATTGTCGCTCCTGTGATGAACCAGAGTGGACTGGTACGTTGTGCATCGTATGGGCTTAACACGAGGTGATGACACCTGGTTAGCCCGTGTTTTTATCGGTTTCCGAAGGTAGCGGCAGTCCTACGAAATCCAGTATAGTCAGTGTGCAGCAAGTAAACGTGCCTTCAAGTCACCAAACTTTCAGATTTGGTTGACAGTATGCACCAATAGCGAGCCTCCAGACTCTACGAAAATCAAATGTGATGTCATTACGGTAAGAACAAACAGTTACTTTGTAGAATCAGAGGTTTTGAACTAGAGCAAAGGTTATCTTGCCGACTGCGATGCCGTCCATCCACGCGTCAGGGTTTCTGTCAGCTCGGAAGGAAAACCATCGCTACTGCGCACTGGCGGCCCTCTGGCGGCAAAAGAGTACATGTCATTGTTGTCATGCAAAGCCTGATTGTTAGGGGCTTAAGCGGACTGGTTTTCTGCAGAAGGCATAGAGCTGGCTACTCTTGAACCTGCTGTGCGCTCAGCAATGGACACACGAACCCTCACAGGACTTGCTGGAGCTGGGGACTAGACATAACAGAGGTGGTGAAACCTGACACAGGATCACCTACCTTCTTCAAGGCAGAGACTCGGATTGACGAATTCGACGAGCTTGTGACTCACATCGTAGAAGAGGCAAGGCGTATAACTTGTTTAAGCACTGCCCCAAATCTTGGAGTGCTGTTTTGGATGGCAAACTCTTGGGAAAGGTGAGGGTGGATGCGAAAATTGAATGGGTGGAAAAAGCAGCTGGATTGGCATACGAACGATTGCAATGATCAGTGGTGAAGTTGTAATATACACCTTGTTACGTGTTGCGCAAGTTAGTTACGATAAATTTTGTTCAAGCTGGTACTATCCATCGCGCATGGCCAAAACAGTGCTTTCGTTGAGGAAGGGGTGCTGTAGGAGATTCGGTATTGGTTGTTCCGGCAAGTGTGTTTAATTCTAAAGCCTTTGCCAAACATGTGCATACAGAACCAAACATTGTCTCCGTCTTCGTCCTCACGAAACGTAGCTCTAAGAACAGAATCAAGCACCGCCATGGCGTCCCTCGTCTCACCGTTCAGGAAGACTTACAGATACCTTGTTTGTGTTTATTTCTCTCCTTTACTTGCGAGTGCTTAACCTCGAGGGTGAATGACCACCTAGCAATACCTCGCACATGAACAACCGGTCATCTTCTGGTCTTGTGCCATGGGAATTGCGGGGCCTGTTTTCGCTTTGACAGTCCCATCTATCAGGCAGAAATACTTTGGTTACGTCCCCGCTGAGCGCATACCAACCACATACCCTCGTAAGCTTGTGTGCCTGCAGAGCGTGTAGTTCGTTACTTGCTGACCTTCGTCGCCTGTCAGTTCCAAAACGGCCACGGAGACCTGTCCAAGGATACGAGGATGAATAGAGGGTTTCATTGGTAAAACATTGCTTGTTTCCATCGCCATGGACCCGTTTGTAGAGGTACGCGTTACGGGGCAGCCTAGTCACCCTCATACTGACTCGTGAGCCCAGTGTGCGTTACCGCATAGAGCGGCAGGAATGGATTTTCCAGCTGTATATATATCTATTATTTCGTGCAACATGCCGTTCCACCTTTGCAGCCAGAGGTTCGTTTGCCATGCATGTCTGCTTGACGGGTACATCCGCCCATCGTTGCGATCGCGATTTTACTGTGGTTCCTGATAACGAATAAAGGAAAACTGCGCAATACTAACTATGTATTAGGGGGCTATGGGAGTTGATGAACTCGGCCCGGGTACTAGTTGTCCAAGGTTCGAGGTGACCCGATTCCAAATCTTACGCATGTCAGTGGGAGGAGTACTCCCAAACACTTCTAACGCACATCCTTGGTACAGAGAATGATATGAGCGTGCCCCTTGGAGATAATACTTATATTCCCTGTACTGTGAAGCACGTGACCTGCTGCCGAGGAGTAACGCAACACCCAAGCCGTAGGCTTATTAGCCTTGGAGGGAATTGCGCTCGTTGTGATTCCTGATGCATGCACTCCGTCGTGTATTGCGTGGGTCCACACGTTCGTCAGTAACACCTTTGGTGCTGCGACCGCCTTCCATTGCGTCGTGTTCACGCGCCTTCTCTACCGACTACGATACCATCAAGCAGAAGCCAAAAGCCAGCACACCACTCCGACGTACTGCCGCTGCCTCTCTTCCTATTCGTTCAAATCCGACTCCAACTCGCAGCTCAATACGACCCGTGCTGACATTCGCCACTGCAGAACGCTACCTTCCTACTCGCCTTCGTACTCGTCTTACACTAGATTCTCAGAAACTCCACGACGCGTGGTGGATCCCACGATGGGGCCAGGATGGCGAAATTTTCGTCTTTGGGAATGGTAGCTTTGTATGCTGGGGTTTGAGCGATGATGAAGCTCGCCAGTTTGCAAAAGAAATCTTGGCTCCCTGTGAGGTTGGCTCGCTCCAAGATCCCGAGACAGAAGAACTCGAATTCGTGTCAGATCCAAACGAGTAAGGCTATACTTGCGTTCAAAGTTCTGCAGAACGCCTGATCGTCCCTCCCCTTCCAGGAAAACCCGAATACAGGGTGACTTGATCATCCTCGGACACGTTGCACAACTCCAAGATCCTTCGAATGCCGCTTCCTTTTCTCCATCGGATCCATCTCTCGACATGGCGACGCTCCTCGCTCGGTATGCTTATTCCCAAGCGCTCTCCCGGTCCACCGCGCTCTCCGTGCTCGAAGAATCTCTCGAGGCATACCTCCTCTCTGTTGCCCAGCTACCTCACTCCCTTGAGAAGACCGGACAACCCGGCCTCGGCCGCCAGGCGCTCATCAAGAAGTTGGGCGTCCTGATGAAGTTCCGCCAAGGCCTCAATCTCAACCGCGAGAATTTCTCTGATACCCCTGATCTGTACTGGACCGAGCCGGAGCTCGAGAGCTTCTTTAAATCCATGACAGCCGCACTGGAGGTCAAGGCGCGGACGCATGCCGTCAACGAGAAGATTACTTATGCAACCGAGGTAAATTCAGTTCACTGTTGATGCATTAACACTCGTCTCAGTCTAAGTCTCAACTCAGGTTCAATCAACTCTCAGACAGCTGCTTACAGAGGTATGCATCATCATTATTGTGCCATGTTCAGAGTGTTCAATGTGTCCTAGTCTTCCTCGCACCGCATGGAACTAGTAATTATCGCTCTCATTGCCGTCGAGGTCATCATCGTGAGTCCTGCCACGTCCTTCTTTTACAGTTCGAAACAGACTTGGATTTAGGCCCTGATACGAGATGGACCCGAGCTTTACCGGATGGTCTTTGGTTTACCAAAAGAGAAAGAACACAACGGCGTCACATCTCATTAACCATTCTACATCGGCACGCTAATTTATTGATATCCATAGTCAGATATATCTCACCGCTCTTCATTATGTAGGTATAATCACATCCGATACCGCAGTTTCCTATGTACCATATTAAATGCCTCCATAGATCGTAATTCAAAACTCCTATTCGAGTCAGAAATCCGTGCCCACAATGCACAATGAGGACCTATAGGACATGCCTGAGGTGAAACAGCACAGATCTTACTATATCTACATCCACAATGATGGCACTTTTTGGCCACCCATAGAACACCTTTCTGCCTACTACACTTTACACAATACAATTTTTATCATCCTAAAGATTTTCTGCATAAAAGTACACCATGTCCAATGGCAACTAGTGACCTTCATTTCTCGTTCGAATGAGATTCTCAGCACACGAAGAGCGCGGAGCAATGGAACACGCGAACGGTTTCGGCCCGCTATCGTCATGAGAAGCGATTAGCAATGACCAGACAGAGGGGCTTGACGATGAACCTCACCTCGTGATTCCACTTGTAAATTCCGCCTTGACATCAATTTCTTTTCCAAACTCATCGCGAGCTTTCGAAAGGTGCACGGTTGCCAGTATAGTCACAACCCCAGCCCAGACATTCTGGTCCGCTATATGCTTTCCAGCACAGATGCGGCTACGACATCCCTTTAGTACCTACTCCTTGAACGAAAAAAGCATGCGCCCCACCGGCCAAAACCGAAAGAGTAATGTGCCGTGCCTTCTCCGAGCGTTCCGGAGGATGTGAGATGTCGTTCGGGAATGAAGGCCATCGAATCATTGAACCGTGTCTCGTCGTGTTCAATCGCCCTGCGCATGCTCAGCCTGAAATATGTCGGCCGACAGGCGAGATGCATACCAGATGTTGGGGAGTACGATGGCGCCTTTGATGGCGTTACTTGTGACATGTCGTGCCATTGACAATTTCATCCAGCTCACCTTCGGGGATGTACATGCCCTCATATACATCACTCGTCGTGGTCATATGTGGAATTGCTGCAAGAGCAGTTTGGGCGCGACTTGTGTCCCTGGACCAACTCACTCACCAGTAGGTACCACGGGTCGCCAACGGAACGTCTCAAGATATACTGCCTCTGTATATGACAGATTTGGTCTGTCGTCAAAGTCTGGGAGGCGTCCACTACCGACGACTCGGTCAATCTCTTCCTGGGCTTTAGCCTGGACCTCGGGGTGGAGCACCATGGCGAGGAGGAATACTCGCAGCACGGAATCGGTCTAAAAGATTGTCAAGCCAAGAAGTGTAAATAATTTGGCCGCTCACAGTTTCAGTGCCACCTACAAAATTGTCATGAATCATTGCTAAACCAAGGGAGTGTGTGCCCACATACCTAAGAAAGCAGTTGCTGCCACAGCTTTGAGATTCTCTTCGTCCACTTTACTGTCCCGTATCTCAAGCAGATCACGAACGAGCGATTCTCCTGCTGTTCCAGCAGCCTAGTAAAGTGGCCTTTGTAAAAGGCCAAATTCGAGGGAAATTATGTTAAATACCATGTTTTCCACGACATATTGAAAGGGTTTATTTAACACTTCCTCTGCGAGCACACGGCCTTCCGCAGCTCGTTGCTTGTATTCTCCTCCTGGAAACCAGGATGGAATATTTGCCACTGATCACATCGACAGTTAAAGTAACAAAACAACACCACAGGAAACCGGACGTACAGAATGGAAATGCGAGTAACACAGCGGCCCGCTCGGGAGTCAGCGCGGTCACGACCAAACCAAGATAATGTTCAATCTTTGTCACAAACGGGTCATTCCTGGATGCAACTTCGTGTCCGTATGTCGCAGCCATGATAGTCGCTCCTGCAAAGCTGCGCATCATCAAGCGACGCCATCGCACAAATATGCAATATAGACGACACACGTCCTACAATGTATAGTGTAATCCTTTGGCGCGTCGAGGAGGTCCCCGACAAGCTGTCGTGCCTTGCGGATCGCTAATTGCTGATACTGAATTGCTTTCTGCTTGTTGAAAGCGGTATTGTACATCTTCCGATGTAGCCTCCACTTGTCACTGTACGACAGAAGGCCTGAGTTAAACCCCATGCCAATGCTAGGTGCACGTGTCAACCTGTCTCATCCTCGGCTTGCAAAGACCGAAAGTAAAGTGACACACATTTCGGTCGCCGGTGTGTAAGGTCTCCCGGAATAGATGGTTGACCGTCGATCCAACAGGTCGTGCGCTACTTTGGCGTTATTGATGATGATAAAGTCCTTGCCAAGCAGGTTGGCGTATACTATGGCGCCTGGAAGAAATGGCCTGAAGATGACCTAGCAGTTACCGAGAATCAGGATTCGAACGCACCATATCGCTTTCCCCATTGTTCATACGATAACCAAGGGTGAACAGGGTTTACATCAAATATGCTACCGATCAAGGGAAGGCCGATCGGACCGGGAGGCAATGGAAGTCCATCTCTGAGTCGGTGTTGCCGCCACGCGTTGAGGACGAATGCAGCGCAGAGAACGAAACCAACAGTGTATACAGACCCAGATCCAGTCATAGTCGTGGTGACGGCGGTCTCGACCCCACAAATAGCACAACAACACGAGCGTTTACCTCCGAGCGAACGAGAGCAGTGGATCTGGGGAGCTGGAACACAATCTCAGACGGGCTCCATTTTTAGGCAGCTCCTCAGCAGCAGGGTCGACGGTGCCGTGCGACGGTCTTTATCAACCGATTTGCCACGCCTTGGCTCCTCGCTCACAAGCCGATTAAACAAACAAAAATCAGTCTTCGTTCTCGCTTTGGGGGCAGGAGGCCTGACATCGGTGGGATTGTGGGAGACTGAATAAGCAAAAACAAATACCACATCCTTGCCCAAGGCTGGAAGGCTGCAATTGCGCGCTGATAAATAATGGAAAGACAAACGTAGCCTGTGAATACTGCCATGAATCGGGAACATGTGTGAGTTGTGCCTTTCCTATGGAGTGAGTTGAGGTAAGATATCTGTACACGTACCTTGGGGCTGGGCCAGCGGCCAAGTATTAGTACCACGGGGGCACCCCCAAGTACGTGATCATGGGGCCAGTACTTCAGTTGCCATTCAAATTGTTAGCGCCGACCGTTGCTCTATGTAGCATAGTTGTGTTTTGCGACGAGGGCAAATCCGATCATAATGTACTTCAAGTTAGTATCGGGGTTTGAATATTTGAATAGCACTGCATACCGCAAACAACGAAAGTTCTTGGAGGCCGTGTGAAACCTCTCAGAAGGATACAGCGATTTGTTCGAACCTAAAGTCAATGCAGTTGAGGCGATGGACGTGGAAGCGCAGTCAATGGACTTGTCGCTTGCGTGTCGAGTCAGTGACTTGCTTGTTTCTTGGGAGTCATTTGTTTGTTTCAAACTTTGTTCGCTTGTTTCGTTATCTGAGGCTATAGCAAATCAGATCAGACAGCCTTCAGACTGTCCTCCCATTCTAGCGTACATACGAGCCTGCCTGAGGCTCGGGTGATCGTTACACGCTGCTTGTCGGCACTGACCCTAGTAACTTTCATCAACTCCCGAACGCTGGCCGGATGTGCCCGACACTCACGCGAGCAGATGTAAGTGTGTAATGTAAGCAACACTTTTCTATGCACTGCCATTGATCTTGCAGAGAACAATAGCATTGCCCTCCAGGCACCCCTGGCCCCGAGTTTTATGTAACGAAACAAATTTTACTATGTAATGAACTCGACTAACTTTCATGGTCAGCGAGTGAACGATTTCACTGAGGGAGTGGTTTGTGTAAGATACGGAAACAAAAGCCACAGTTTCGAAATGTTCACCAATCGGATACCGACCATGCTGTGCATGAAATGAAGCGGAAAATATGTTGAGAATAGTGGGGCTCAAGGTCGAACTTCACATGCCAGGTGAATCTGAGGTAATAGACTTAAACTTGGGCAGCTCCTTGGTGCCGGAATGCCGACCGTTCAGCTACTGACTCATCTGCAGCATTTTTGTTTCACCTCAAAATTCGCTTACGTTACATTTGGTGACAAACCAAACTTTGAGTGCCACTAATGATGGCTCGGAGTTGACGTTCATCGAAAGTCGCCTGAGTGTGAATTGTTCGGTCGAATTCGAAAAGAGGGTCACTGTCCCTGAATAATCATTTGAATCCCAGTATGTATAGGTGACGGCGAGGATCCCTATTGATGACGAATTCACCGTTGGCATCGTGGCGATATCCCAATGGAACGCAATTTTATCGTGCTTGCTCAACTTCTTCATTGCCTCGGGCACGAATACCGAGACTGCCATCGGCGACGCAGTCTTCCCTTACGCATATACGGTGAGGATTCAGATCTTTGTCTTTCTAAGTCATTGTCTGTCAGCTTGCCATGAGCATATCCGCAGAGTAAGATCTGGTGTCGTTTATCATGACGGCGTCAGAACAGTCAACCAAGACCCTGGCAGTGGTATGAGCAACGGGCCGCTTGAGGTTTGACAGTCCGCAAAGGTTGTCATGGAATGGCTAGTTACGTCCGGTAAGCGTGAACCCTTGTGATCTTGCTGCGCGAGAGAAATTAGAATTATGACCAGCTCGAAAACCTCAATATCCGAACAAATATGCCTCCTGTGTCACATCTTTAGTCATGCCATGGCAACAAGTATCTTATGGAATCCACCCATCGATCAAGTTAATTCTGCAGACGATGAGACGGGCCACTTACAACTTTTTAAGCTTACAACTTTTTAAGGAATATTGGTCATTGAATGGTTCAAATACAGATCGAAGGTACGCTGGGCACTAATCATGATCTACAAGGCTGCGCGACCGTAAGCGCAGAGTTCCCCTTTTCTTGACCACCGACAGGCGATAATACGGCTGAAATGCCCACCCGGAAACTATGGGAAAGAACCCTGGTCCTGAAACTGCCACATATGACACACCGGAAGTGAGACATGTGTACGTACGGGTTTGAAAATGATGCAGTCTATAGTGGGTAAGCTTTGTGCCAACTTGACGCCTGCGGCCTGTCCATCATATCGTCGAACTTGACGTTGGTCCGCAGGATGCTTGATGGACTGGATGACACTGCGCGTGGCAGATGGTGACCCGGTGACGTCTGACGTTTAAATCTCGCAAGAGCCGATGTCAGGGTTGATGCATGCCAGTTTACGTGCGACACCATTAGACGCTGAAAACAGGTCCGTCGGACAGACTGCACGACCGAGGCCAGTACGCGACAAATTGATAAACATGATCAGATATCAAATAGACTCAGGCTCATGTGCAGCAAGTCAGGCGATTCATAATGTGAGACAATCATACACAGAACCTTGGCATGATTGGACCACATGCTATATGAGTCGCTTGACACTGCAGACAATGGTGCACTGGTAGGTCCTGGGGGTCGGTACTTCCCAGATATGGTCTAGTTTGAAGTAACGGAAGTCACCGAGAAAACACAGGGAGGAGGCAAGGGAACGGTGAAACTAAGCGGATCCAGATCATATCGACTGACACATTCATATCTATGACGTCTGGTGTGGGTGGCGAACATATTACACAAACCCACACTATTACACTAAACAGGAGGCGGCCCAGCATAAACCCATATGGTTAGATATAAAGAGCTACAACGTTGTTTAGTTCGATGCTAGATTGATCTCACCGTTACGAAAGTTCTGTGTCTCACGTCCAAGAAAGTGAGCGGTGCAACAGTTCCTAATCTGAACATAGTTAATTACCGTTCGTATACGCTAAGCCCTAACGTACGCGTTCACTACGGTAAGGTCAAGAAGGGAAGAGAATAAGTAAGGTTCTGAGAACACACTGGGAGGTGCCAGACGGTGGAGGAAACAAAAAAGACATCCGAAAACGATCACATCATCGTCTTTTGGCTGCGGGCTCGTCAAGGAAATCCTCCGCGACCTTCCTCTTCGCCCCAAACCCAAATGCAACCTTCGTTCTTTCTCCCGTGACAGGGGTACTACTCTGGGATCCGGGAGTATCCACAGCGGACGATATGCGTGAGAAACCAGGCTTCATTGGCACAGGGGACACGGAACCATTCGTCTGTACAACGGACGAAAAGCCGGAAGGTACGGGACTAGCATTGACCGAGCCGTTCACCTGGGGGGCGGGCAAGGTGATAAATCCCGTAGAGTCGAGGGCTTGAGGAGCAGCAGCAGCCTTGGCAGCCTCCTTCTTCTTGCTTTTCGTTTTCTCCGTTTTACCCTTTGACAATGGCTGGGGATCAAGGAACTCTGATGCTTGAGGTACAGCGCTAGACGTAGAGGTTTAGCCTGACTGTGTCATCCCAGAAGAGAGAACAAGACGTACCCTCTGCTACCGACAGATAATACAAAGTGGGCTTGCCCAGTCTTTTCTTGTCGGATCTGGAAGGCTCTGTTCATGCTCAGAGGGGTGTCACCACTAGCCATAGCCTCCTTCTTCTTCTCTTCTGCGATCTTCTTTAAACGCTTCTCTGTCTTCATCTTCCCAGAACCTTTTCCGTGGAACTTGTGAGACAACGCTTTCCAAGCCTCCTTGGGTGTGAGGGTGCGACCAAATTCATCGTAGTAAACGATATTGATGTCGGGCTTGTAATTCTTGAACAGGTCGAGACCGGCACGAGCCTCCTGCTGCTCTCGAACACGGTTCTCGTATTCTCGCGTTGCCTGATCCTTGTTGCCGCCGCGGGCCTGCAATCGGTCAAGTTCTCGCTGAGCCAGCATACGTCGGTAATCCGCGAGCCAGAAATCGCGTTGTCGTTGAACTTTTTCGCGCTCAGCCTGGTCAGCGTTCGGTTGGGCAACTAGCCCTTGCTGACGAAGCAGGGCCAATGTATTGGCCATGCCTGAACCAAAGGTGGGCTCACTGGACGTCCCGATCGTTGCTTGGCTATCGGCGTTCGCTGCAACAGCGCGTTCCTCCGCTTCGGTATCTTTGATGGCTTGTTCAATCGCCTCGAGCATCTCTTCGTCATCTTCCTCCTTCAGCACCACCTCACCTGCTTCAATTTCGTCCAAGACTTCATCGCCTGGCATCGACACGTCCCGGGATGGTGATCGCGTTTTGGCTGAAGGCGGTGCTGCGGAGGGTTCAATTTGCTCCGCTTTGACAGTGGCAGGATTATAGGAAATGGCGCGGACGAATTCGGATGTGTCGTCGAATGTTAGGGCAGATTCACCGGCTCCTTCTTCTACCTCTTCAACCTTGATGGTGCCATCAGCAAGGGCAGGTTGCTCCCGAGCGCGGTCTGCAGCAACTGGAAAAGGCAGTCAGATTAAATTAGATCACGTGCAGAGATGAACGTCTACCGACTTTTACGTGCGATTTCTTCGGGGGACAACTTCTTTGCCTTGTGAATCTTCGTTCTTCTTTGACGGGCGAGAGCAGCTTGTAGCTCATCGTCATCGACAAAATTGGCGTCTAACTCACGTGTCCTAGGAACGACAGGCTTCTCGTCCACTTCCATTTGATCCATATCTTCGCCACCAAGAATCTCATTGTCGATGGGACCGCGTCGCGAGGAGCGCTTGTTTTTGGTCTGTGTGATAAATGAAGTGAACAATAAATCCACATATGGGATAATGTAATGTTTACCTTTGGCTTCTTGAACCCTACGTCCCCTTCACCAAGGTAGTCATGTGTCTCCACGTTTTCTGCAATACGTGAATTAGAGGGGTGGACATACGCGGTAAACCGAGGTGCAACTCACTGGCATAATCTATTGACAACAAGGCACGATTTACGGACACACTGCCGTCTGTTTCAGGTTGTTCGACTGTGGCGGATTTGACGGAGCTGCCCAAGCGGAAACCCTATGATAATCGGATCAACAATGGACCCACAACGAACGCAAGAATGGCTTACGGTTTCGCGTGGACCATCCAAGGCTTCGTCATACTTTGCCAAAATGGAACGTTTCATTCCACGCTTTCCCTCTTCAAACTCATCATCATCATAACCGGTATAGTCACGGCGTTTAATCTTAAGTTCCTGATTTTTCTTGGTGCGTTCCGCTTCGGCCATTTCCACATTTTGTAGCTCATCCTCTGGGTGAGTCTGTGAGAAAGGGAGTGGCGAGTGACGAGAGGGATTACCTTCATTATCAAGGATGCGACTATCTTTCAACGTAAGTATGCGGGCGTCGCCTTCTGCGAGCTCGTCAAGGTCATGGCCGACCTTGAGACCTTCCAGATCCTCTGAATGGAGACTAAGGAACGGAACGGAACCAAATGAATGGGAATCCATACTCTCGGTGTATTCGTCCCCTTGAAAGGACTGGTCCATATTCTCAAGCTCCAATTGGCGCTTACGTGCTAGCTCCCTCTCGCGCTTCTTTGCTCTCCTTATCCATTTGAGAGTATCCTCTGAGCCGCCTTCGGGATCACCGAGGGTTGCACCAGTCAGGGAGGCGTTGAGCTCTCGTCGATTCCTCACCCTGGGTGGAGTGTGCTTGAGCAAGAAGTGAGGCGATGACTGACGGATACTCACTTGGAGATTCTGTCATATGTTTTCCTGGAGCAAAGACGTAAAATCAGCAAGAATGTTCTGGCACATGGAACGAACCATGGAATTACTTTGACTCGCGCTCTTTTGCCTCACGGTCACGCTGACGAGCATAGTTGTCCTCTGCCCGTTTGTCGGCATCGTCTACAGGAGCTACATCTTCTGAGAGAGGTTTGAGCCCAAGAGAGATGCGGATTTTGTTGGTTTCTTCGAGGGAAATGCTCTCTTCCATGGATGTGCAGTGGTGGTCTGTGGCGAACCGGAATGGATCAGATTAGTCAGCTGTTACTTTGATGAAGAACAAATCTCTATGAATCTCTATGAATCTGGCAGCTTGCTGGCAGCCGAACTCAGTCTCAGTACTAATCGAATGCCATATAAGCCCGTTCTGATGTCTCACTTCTCCCAATGGACCTTCGTCTCCCTGCCCTCTTCGCTCTCTCTGTCACCGCCTATGGCCTCGTCTCTCTCTGGCGCAGAAGTTCTGCCGCCAATCCCTTGCCCCCCGGTCCAACCCCCATCCCTATCGTCGGTAACGTCCTCGGGATAGATCCCGCAGCGCCTTGGACATCATACACGCGTTGGGGCAAGATTTTCGGTGGACATCTCCTTCCTTCCTCGTCATTTGTCCCGATCTCACATCTCTCCAGGCGACCTCGTCTATACCCGCCTGCTGAACCAAGAGGTCATCGTTATCAACTCGGAGGAGATCGCAAAGGACCTCCTCGAGCGGCGCTCCTACAACTACTCAGATCGGCCCGCCATCATTCGTATGACCAATGACTTGTAAGCTATGTCTACAGCAGAACAGTGTGCTCTTGGCTGATACCTCGCCTGACACCAGCTTTGGATGGTCGTTCAACTCCGTCATGGTCCCATACAGCGACCGCTGGCGTCTGCATCGGAGACTTTTCCATCAGGCCTTCCGACCTGAAGCTGTCCTCGACTATCACCCCATCCAGGTTCAGAAAGCGCGTGACCTCGTCCTCAACTTGCTCGAGACCCCGGAAAGCTACGCTGCACATGTCCAAACGTGTGTTTATCCCAAGTGGTATTCTCCCTTTTCAATTCTGATACCCTCCTTCGGCAGACATTCTACATCAATAATTATGTCAGTCGTGTACGGCTATGAGACCGCACGACGAGATGATCCGATCATCAGCGTGGTTGAAAGGGCTGTCAACCTCGCGGTGGCATCCATACGTCCAGAGGTGGCTGCCTTCCTTGGTTTCTTCCCATTCCGTAAGCCTTCTACGATCTTTGATCCGTTTCACCGTTCTTAGTTTGTCCATAGTCCGGTACATTCCGCCTTGGTTCCCAGGTGCATCGTTCAAACGAACCGCCCTGTTGTCTCAGCAATATGCCGACGACATGGTCGAGACCCCGTTCCACTTTGTGCAAGAGAGTCTAGTGAGATGATTGATCTCGCAAGTTTATTAGTAATGACTGACGGCATGGTCAGGCAGCTGGCACTGCAGTCCCGTCTATGGTCTCCAACTCACTCAATCGTATTAAAGGACATGATGTCGCTGAAGACTACATACGCGCCATCAAGGAGTCCTCTGTGACAGCATTCGCTGGTCAGTATACCTGGAGACATTCCTACCCCTTTTGACTAATACGTCATTTAACGATCCTTTCTTAGCTGCGTCGGAGACAGTAAGCGCCATGTTTGACTGCTCCAATCTAACGCCGGTTCTGATGGACCAATTTCACAGACAGCCTCGACCCTACTAATCTTCATCCTGGCGATGTTGCTCAACCCCGACGTCCAGGCACGCGCACAAGCAGAGATTGATTCAGTTGTTGGATTTGTGCGACTTCCGGTCTTTGGGGACCGTCGCTCGCTTCCGTATCTCGATGCTGTCCTGCGCGAGACATTGCGGTGGCATCCCACGGTCCCGCTGGGTAAAAAAATTCTCTTGTGTTTCACCTTTTCTAATATGCTGATCGATCAGGCATCCCACACGCTACGACGAATGCAGACGTGTATGACGGTTATTTTATTCCACAAGGTTTGTGGCTCAGTTGCGGTTTGACCTTTATTAATTAAATCTCCGTGGTAGGAGCCACGATCATTATGAATACTTGGTACGCTCATCTTTTGCCCTTGTTGCCAAATATCTGATCTCAGCTCCACCAGGGCGATGACTCGTAACGAAGCTAAATACGCCAACCCCGAACAATTCCAACCTGAACGGTTCCTCGACGACAACGGTGAAC
Organism: Boletus sp. NGJ; assembly: GCA_019096195.1. Classification (NCBI taxonomy): domain Eukaryota; kingdom Fungi; phylum Basidiomycota; class Agaricomycetes; order Boletales; family Boletaceae; genus Boletus; species Boletus sp. NGJ. The sequence continues at coordinate 48,145 of JAGTXK010000189.1, forward strand.
TCAACGACGACACCATGAGCTATGCTTACGGGGCTGGCCGACGTATCTGCGTCGGCCGACACGTTGCAGACGCTTCTGTCTGGTCGGCGATAGTGTCCATCTTGGCGATTTTTACAATCATGCCACGTAAAGACGAGCAAGGCAATGATATTCCCGTGAACCCACGTTGGACAGCGGGAATTACCTCGTACGTTATTCGTTCGCAAGGTTGGTCGCCTCAGTAACTTGCTCACACGGTCGCGTTCTTTTTTTTTTTTGGCCAGGCACCCACTCCACTTTCCTTGTAAGTTTGTGCCACGAGCTCCTGGTGGCTTGACTGCGGAGAAGTTGGCTCAGATATTCTGAGCGTCATGATATTTTTTATTTTTTCTCTCATTCACGATGCTGTGTTGTTCTGCTTGACTTCCTGTTGTTGTACTGTTGCTGCTGTACCATTTATTGTTTGTTCTTTGTTGGTACCTGGCTCCTGTCACATTTACCATGTACCTACGCAACATGTGTAACGCACTTCCATTCTCTGCCTCGGCAACACCGCTACTTAACTTAACTTTACCCGCAGTGACATAACAAACTGGAAGTCCAAAGGCACAAGGGTGAACATATCACCACCACTCGACAAGGAAAAAAAAGGGAACGACCACCATGACACCCACGTCGCGTGCCTACGCACCATGTGCTGCCTCAACCCGTCACTGCCACCCTGTCGACGGATGGTGGAGCCATGCAGGGCTTCGGAACCGGTGCGAGAGGGTCTTTCCGCTCGGACGAGAAATACAGCGAGAGTGCTTCGAGCCAATCCTTGGAGCTGTATCCGCCTCCATTCAGTGCCAGGGAGAGAACCTTCCGGCCAGCGCGTGTACTGACGCCAATGCGCGTCGGCGTGGATTCTGAAATTGCCAATATACATCCCTCGCTCATCCTCCTCGTTCTTGGGGACACGGCCGTGCGATTGCCCATGCCGGCGCCTACGGCAGCGCTCCGTCGCGCCAAGCGTTCTCTGAGGCGGTAGAGCGGTATTTCGTCTTCGTCCTCGGTCTCGGTCGCGGATTCGCATCGGGGTGGGCTGAGCACGGAGACGGGGGAAGGGGCGTACGCGTCGGCGTCGTACCATTCGCTCGCCGGCAGGTCCATGTGCGAGTGGGAGCGGGTATATGCGGTTCGACCGGGTTTGCCGGGGACACGAGCGCCGTGACGACGCCAGGCGCATGCGTACGCATCGGGGTAGTGGAATTGCGGATGAGGCTGGTTCGTAGGGGGAACCTGTGCATGCGTCGGATCGCATTCGTGGGCCGGATCAGGCCGTTGTAGCGTCCCCACGACAAGCGATGTGTTGATAGACGGGCTCGCGTCGGAGGACGTACTTGAGTTGGAGGCATCGTAGGGCTGTACAGAGCTCCGGGATCGCGATATGAGTGCGTGTGAGATGTTGGCAAGCGCGGAAGAGTTCATGGTCGACCGCGTGTGATGGTCGTATGGACTGAGTACCGGAATGGGTACGGAAATGTCGTTCTTGCAGGGCGTGCTCGTCCATATCTGTGTGGGGCTCCAAGGTCCAGGAGGTAGGTAATCCATGGGGCCGACCATCGACGCGGGGAATGCGGGGTCCGTGTTGATCGATACCTTGAGGGGGCTTCCAGGGAGCCTGAGTTTGCCATCAAGGACGATATTGGTTGGCCAGGGTTCGCCGTAAGGACAGTCGGTGACGGTTGGGATCGGCGCGAGGTAGCATCTGTCAGGCGGGGTGAGGGGCAATACAAACAACGACGCTGTGTGGGTGGTGGGCAAGGACGAGTCGGGCGTCCCTCCGCGGAGGCTTGTCGCGCTCGTACTGGGGGGTCCTGCCTGGTCGCCGGCGATGGAAGTGGTGGCGGACAAGCCGAGTTCGGGGTCGTTTAGGTCGAGCTTTGGGGAGGTCCTCCGTGGGTCGTTGGCTTGAGGAATGGACACGGTCGCTGTTGCGTTGTGCCACGGGAGGAGGGTCGAAGCGGCCGAGCGAGTGCGAGTGCTCTGGGTACGTTGTATGTAGTACGCGGGCGAGCGGGCGAGCGATCTCGGGGTGAGAAGGATGGGCCTGAGGTGGGAGTGTGCTCGAGCGAGGGCATCCTTTGGAGTGCGGTTGACACTTGGGAGGGTGAAGGGGTCGGAGGCATGAGGACGAAAAGAAAAGAGCGCGAGTAGGGAGTGGACGAGTGTCAAGATGAACGACCAGACGTTGTCAAAGAACGCGAAAAGGCGCTTGACGAGCGAGACGGACATCTTTGTTGTTGCACTTGAAGGACAGACAGCGTGAATCTGAAACATATTTCAATGTCTCTCGCTGCGGCTGACGCGCTTGTGGCTGACCGTCATCATCATGGACGTCCCCTCGGCGCCATCGACGCCCCTCACCGACTCCTACTCGTACCACTCACCGACTCCCACCGCCCGCGGCCCATACATCCTCGGCGTCGACGAGGCCGGCCGGGGTCCCGTCCTTGGCCCGCTCGTTTACGGCGTCGCGTACTGCCCTGTTGCATGGAAGGATGACCTCGACCTGTTGGGTTTCGCGGGTGAGCACCTCGCCCTCCAAGCACAGAACATCCACATAACACCGTGACCCTAAAGACTCTAAAACGTTGACGCCGGAAAAGCGGGCAGAGCTGCTGGGCGTGCTCAATGCAGACCCCGTCAACCTAGGCTGGTCCGTACGCGTCATCAGGTGCGCAACGGACGCGGCACCACCACCGTCGCTCATCCGGGCCACTCGTCCAGTCCACAGGCGATATCGAGGAGCATGCTCAAAGTGCCACCGACGAATCTGAACAAGCAGTCACAAGACGCGACCATCCAGCTCATTCGCGACGTCCTTCAATGTGGAATACAGCTCTCGGAGGTGAGCGTCTCTCTTCTCTTCTCAAACACTGAGACTGAGCATGTACGACCTAGGTGTACGTCGATGCGCTCGGAAACACTACATCTTATGAGGCATACCTGTCTTCCGTCTTCCAAGGCATTAATTTCACAGTGACCACCAAAGCGGATTCGAAATTCAAGATCGTCGGCGCGGCGAGTGTGGCTGCCAAAGTCACTCGCGATGCCTGCATCGAGGGGTGGTGCTTTGAAGAACTCGACAGTGGTGATCAAGACGAGAGTAATCTCAAAGGTTTTGGAATGGAGTTTGGGAGCGGGTATCCTTCAGGTTGGAAAATTCCCTGCCAGGTTTGCATCGAATAAACGTGCTCCCTATCTAGACCCCAAAACGAAGGCTTGGATTGAAACCTCCCTCGAGAAAAACGTTTGGATTTCCTTCCGTGGCGCGGTTCTCGTGGACTACTGTCAAAGTTATCCTTGAAAAGTCGGCACATCCGATCAAATGGTCTGTTTCTCTCTCTCTCAGTTCATGCTTTGGAGAGTTGACTGGCTGTAGGACCGATGAAGGACAGGATGCACTCGTAATGGCTTTCAACAGTGGTCAAGGAAGAGACAAGGACAGGAACCATGTTACTCGAGATTTATGCCTTCGAAGTGTGGGCACGCTGTAATTTACAAGATACAAAAATACCAATACATTACGATTGCGCTGAGGATCATTTTCATAGCATAGGCCACGTTGCCAATTCAGTACTCGCCAGACCGCGCCAAAGCATCTCTTGCCTGCTGTTCAGCTGCGAGGAGGTGAGCAACACGCCGTTGCACGAGCACCACACTCACCCATATGCTTCGCGTTGTGCTTATCAACTGCGTTCAAACCCTTGGTCTCCGCAATCCGGTCAATGAAGCCACCCGTCAATGCGGCCCTATAGCGAGGGTGAGACCGCTCCACCTCATGAATGGCAGATGTCCTACAGCAGTTCAACAGCCTTTTCGTGAGTGCCAGGTTTACCTTGCGCCTTGGCGTGTTGTTCGTACGCTTTTGCTGCCTAGCGATGCACGATAGGTGAGTGTGAAGCTATGGTTCGAAATGAAGGCCCATGTACCTCGTACGAAGCGGCAGCGGCGATGATCTCATGCGAGAGCTTTGCGTGGTGCTCTCCAACCTCAGGCTGAGACTGAGTGACCTAGGAGCGACCAAGTCAGTCTCGTCGCCGTCATCAGATTCCCGGCGGGGCTGCGAACCTGGGCATAGGCCTGTGCCTCGTTAGAGTCGTGAGTGAACCACATTTTATCAGTAGATAAGTTTGGGTGTGTGCGATGACTCTTAAGAGTCTTCGAGTCATTATAGCCCCTAATAGCTACCGTGAGAATATGGTCGAGATTGTTAGCCTTCACCGACAAGGGTCTGCCCGTTCGAAATGCCTCAGATAACGATTCAGAAACGTCCGCGCGGAGAGGGAGTCGTAACCCAACGCAAGTTTTTCAAAAAGACTTCCCGGGGCAAGGTCATCAAAGGTTCGCGAACCAGTTAATCCTTCGCGTCAGACATACTACAGCTAAGCATCCGTCAGTACTACGGGAGCGTTACCTCCGCGACGATATATACTGTGGTATCACCGCGTGTCGGATCTGCGTTGGTGCCGTCAATCCCGTCCTGCCCGCTGCAGGCGATGTCACCCATAAGCAATTTACGACGGGCCACTATGTCCTCCCGGACACGAACATATTTCTGTCTCAGGTCATACCATCCTTCCTCGGTACATCTCATACTGACAATCGTCTCCTTCAGATGGATCTGATGGAGTCACCTAGCTTTACCCCTCCCATCATCCTTCTCCAGACCGTCCTGGAGGAAGTCCGACACAGATCCCTTCCCCTGTACAATCGCCTCAAGGCGCTCGTCAAGGCAGACGAGAAGAAGATTTGGGTCTTTTACAACGAGTTTCGATCGTTCGTACCTTTCTCTTCCTCTCCATTCTGCTGTTCACTCTTGTACAGAGAAACCGCGGTTGTGACAGAAGAAAACGAGACGCCCAATGACCGCAACGACAGAGGTAGGTCGGGACTCAATCTTACAAGAGTCTCAATGCCAATGACTATCCATAGGTATCCGGAGAGGCGCAGAATGGTACAATACCCACCTTGCGCTCGCCCACCCTCCCGTTCGTGGTCAAACGCGCAAGATCTCCCAAGTCGTCCTTCTCACCGATGACGTTGCTAACAGACAAAAAGCCGAGATGGAAAACATACCCACCGTTTCAAGTAGGGTCTCTCCCTCCTACTGTCCGTTTCTCGTTTCCTCACCTTTCGAAAAGTCCGCAAATATGTCGAGGGATTGCAGGAAGCCGAAAAGCTTTTAGATCTGCTCGCTGCTACGGGCACGGACGGGCTCGAGCAGACTAGAGCAGCGACAACCACACGGACAGCCCTCTATGCCAATGTATGCTCTATTTTGTTGAATAGAAATCGGTGCTCATGTTGACTCGACATCTAGTACATTCCTACTGCCACGCTCTTGGCTGGCGTAAAAGCAGGAGAACTCCATCAAGGTCACTTCAACGCAAATCAATACAATTATCTGGAGGTTCGTCCTTCTACCATTCGGTTAGCCAAGTCCCGCGATGACATCATCTTCCAGGGCACTGTATCAGTTCCGACTTTCACGAAGCCTGTCCTTCTAGTTGGCAGAGAAAACATGAATCGCGCTGTTCACGGAGATGTCGTCGTCGTCGAAGTTTTCGATGAGAGTGAATGGAAAGCTCCAACCGACGAAGTGGTCGACCAAGAAGGTGCGTCTTCCACCATCACGGTCCTGTCATTTTCGAGTCCCGACGATTGCTTTCAGCCACTCTCAAGAACGATAACGCAGAAGACTCGGAGGAAGAGTCAGACGGAGATGAATTCAAACTTCGCGAAGAAACGAGAGCCCTCCGGTCAGTTCACACCAAGAAAGGTTCCGCTGAGAAGCAGCCCACCGGACGAGTTGTGGGAATCATCAAACGGAACTGGCGCGCGTACGTCTTTAGGTCTCACTCGGGCCGTGCTTCAAGCGTTTTTGTTTCTCATTTGAGTGTTTTTCCTCTAGTTACGTGTGCCATCTCGATACTGCGTCCCTTCCATCTACGGCTTCGACTTCGCTCTCTACCCAGACTGTCTTTGCTCTCCCGCTTTCCCGATTACTCCCCCGCATCCGACTTCGTACTCGTCAAGCTCCTGCACTTCTTGGCCAAAAGATTCTTGTGACCATCGACCGATGGGACGCGCATTCCCGATATCCCGAGGGCCACTTGGTTCGTGCGCTCGGGAAAGCGGAGGATAAGGAAACGGAGCAAGAAAGTCTATTGCTAGAGTTCGAAGTACCATACCGACCCTTTGGGAAAGCTATCTTGGATTGTTTGCCCTCCGAAGGAGACCAGTGGGTTGTCCCGCCAAAAGTCACAACTGACCCAGTATGGAGAGATAGGATGGACTTGAGGGACTTGGACATTTGTAGTATCGATCCACCAGGTGAGTGTTTGTCTGCAAAAGCAGGGGAACGTTCGAGTGGTTTGATGCGACGTTTGTCCTGCAGGATGTCAAGATATTGACGACGCGCTGCATGCTCGCCGTCTTCCTAATGGGCACATCGAAGCGGGTGTCCGTGAGTAATCTTGGATGCAGCCCATCATCAAAGCTAACGGTTACCGGTAGACATTGCAGATGTTTCCCATTTCGTCCAGGCTGATACCCCCATGGATAGCGAAGCTGCCTCGCGCGGTACGACCGTATACCTAGTGGACAAACGTATTGACATGTTGCCGGCACTCTTGGGCACAAATCTCTGCTCTCTTCGACCACACGTCGAAAGATTAGCATTCAGTGTGATTTGGGTAGGTTTCTCCAATGGTCCATGCCCACAGACGACGACTAACAGCGGCTCAGGAGCTTACTGAGGACGCTGACATTGTTAGCGTCAAGTTTACAAAGTCTGTTATTGCTTCGAAAGCGGCATTTGAGTATGAGGAGGCACAAATACGCAAAGACGACCCGTGAGTAGTGTCTTTGATGCATAAGTTGATAACACTTAGCATGGTCACACAAGCAATCGCACCGACTCGCTCACGCAATCCATTCGCCTTCTCAACGCGCTCGCTATCAAGCTCAAGGCACAGCGTATGGCAGCCGGCGCGTTGAATCTCGCTTCTCCCGAAGTGAAAATCCATCTTGGATCTGCGGAGTCCTCCGATCCCATCGACGTCGAGCAAAAAGAGCTGAAAGAGACGAACAGCTTGGTAGAAGAGTTTATGTTGCTCGCCAATGTGAGCGTCGCCAAGAAAATCGACGAGGTGTTCCCGCAGACCGCTGTTTTGAGGTGCGTTGTGTTCATTTCGATTTCTTGGTGATGCGGCATCAATGTTCGTTTTCGGCAAGACGCCATTTACCCCCGCCAAAGACGAATTTCGAGAAGCTTCAGGACGTGCTTCTGAAACGGAAGGGGTTCAAGCTCGATGTCTCGAGTTCGGGGGCACTTGCGGTCTCATTGGATAAATGCGTCGTGCGTCTTTGGTCTGTAGACTCCTTCAGCCGGTTCCTCACGATTAATCTAGGATCCTTCTGCACCGGCATTCAATACCTTGGTTCGTATCATGGCAACAAGGTGCATGCTTTCTGCCGAGTATTTCTGCTCCGGGAGTGTCTCCAGAGATACTTTTGGACATTATGGGCTCGCAAGTCCGATTTACACGCATTTCACGAGTCCGATCAGGCGATATGCTGGTAAGCATGACTTGGCCTGCCTACAATGACCATTCTCAATCACACCCACAGACGTCCTCGCGCATCGTCAGCTCGCTGCTGCTATCTCGCATGTCCCCCTCCACCCGTCGCTTCACCTCAAATCCAACGTTGAGCGCATCATGGACGTGATCAATCGACGGCATCGCATGGCCCAAATGGCAGGGCGCGCCAGCGTCGAATTTTACGTCGGTCTCGCTCTCAAAGGACGTGCAGAGGCGCTCGCCAAGGAGAGCGGTCCCACGGGGGAGGGGATCACGGAAGACGCGTTCGTCATACGGACGTTCCGGAATGGCGTCGGGGTGTTTGTGTTCCAGTGCGTGCGGATGTGACTCTGGACGATCCGTCGTTTTACTCACGGTTTCGTTTTCCGTTTGATTTTGTGTGCTTTTAGACTCGGACTGGAAGGTCTCGTCACGTTCAAACGCGACGTCCAATTCGATGCGGACAATTATACTGTCATGGTTCCACCGTTGGGGAACGGAGCCGAGAACGTTGCGCCGGTGGCGATATCGGTGTTTGATAAAGTCAAGGTCAGGATCGAGGTAGAGAAGGATAAGAATACGCAGCGCGGGCGCGTGAAGATGTCGCTCCTGAGCCCTGTTGATTCGAGGGGGTTGTAGGATGGAAACGTATTGCTTGTTTCCGTTTTCACTCGACCCTCGCCGGACCTGGTCAGATTGACATGTGCGTGTACCATGGACTGGATTCTATGTCTACAACGCGTTTGGCCTTGAGTGGCTGGCATTGTGAGGGGAGTGGTAAGTATTGCGACACACAAGACATGCTGATAAATCAGTAAACGACAACTACACACAACCATTTGCGCAAAGAAAGTGTACAAGGAACGCATGAATGATAAATTAATTGCTGGGCCAGTCCGGCAAACCTTTCACTGCAGCATTACACGATTCCCGCACACGTCGTTTACTTGCCTCATCAGCCGACTGTCGATAACTGTTGAATACTTCGTGTAGCTGGAAGGTAGATGCCGTGACAGTGTCTAGAGAGAGACTCTTCAGACCTTGTCAAAAACACGACATGGTACGACGCACCGAAATTAATGTTCGCATCCTTGAGCACCTGTAAATGCCAATATGAACACGCATGCCCAACACGTGCATCAGAGAGGCCTTACCTGTTTCCAACCCTCGACTTGACTATTATACCCGAACGCCGGGTCAGGCCCGAACAACCCCGGATCAGTGTGGCCGCCGTACTGCCGTACGATACCCTCTGCCTGCTGCTTGCGCACAGACCACGCCTCCTTGAGGGCATCGCACGCACCCAAGAGTTGTTTCCAACTATACGCATCCCAAGCTTCCAGTCCGGGCTTATGAATGCGAATCAGGTCGCGTGGGTGCGGGACGCCTCCCGGCCCGGTCCCAAAGGCACCTTGGTTAATTTGAGACTGGTTCTGGGTCTGGGTCTGAAGCTGGGCTTGCTGCGCGTACGGATCGAATTCGGCGAGATAGCTGGGCGCGGCGTTTGTCGCCGTCTGTGGTGGGTAGGCGCCACTGGAATATGGGTAGCTGGATGGGACGGGGTATTGTTGTGACAATGACTGTGGGTACCCGGCTGTCGGTTGGAAAGCGCCGATGGCGGTGGGTTGGGGACCCATTTGCCTGTGAGGAGGGAGAGGGATGCGATCAGATCGAGGAGTGTGCGCTCATGTACGGCCGACATACCCTTGCGCTGGGTACTGTGGCGCGTAGGATGTCGATGCAAGCTGGCTCTGGGGGATCACCTGTGGTTGCGCCTGATACGGGCCACCAGGGGGGTAGGGTTGGGACAGATGTTGCTGATACTGTTGTTGGTACTGTTGGGGTTGATTCGGGTACACGTTGGAAGGGTATCCAGGCTGGAACGTGGATGCAGTGAGATCTGGAAAGCGGGCGTGTGCGGTGGTGGGGTCACCGACGAAGGGGTTGCTGGACAGTCCGGGTTGTGGACTGGCGGGACCATAGTGATTCGTGTACATGGTCGAGGGCAAGAGTGCACGACGGTCATGATGGCTGTAGTCATCGCCTACACCGGATTATGTAACTACCAAGGTATACTATGCCTCCTCGTCTACTTCGGTCGTAAATACGAGACAAACACCATCGTCCCCTGCGCTCACAACCACAGAACCCTGCAGTCCGAGCGATGCACCGAGGATTGGTCCACGATGGCCCGTGTGCTCCTTGATTAGCGCGCCCGTCCGAGCATCCCACGTCCTCAGTGTTTTGTCTGCCGACGCTGTGACAATCAGATGGCCCTTTGGTGGCGGATGTGCCATTACGCTCGTGATCGCATCCTACAGGCGCTGATCAGACGCCGTGCTGGCAGAATTTAATTGGACCAACCTCATGCTCCAGAGTCGCACGGAGACGCATCGTACTGACGTCCCAGATGCACGCTTTACCGTCCGTTCCACCCGTTACGACAACTCCAGGGCCACTTGCCATCCCAGAGAGGTCAACAAACTGAACTGCTTCGACGCTCTCTCCCTCGGCGTGTCCTCCAAGGGCCCCTATGACCTCCCCTTTGCTCAGGCTCACGACCCGAACGCTCCCCGAGGACCCTCCCACAACAGCCAATGTAGAAGAAGGGTTGACCGCCAAAGAAGTAATACCATCCAAATCGAAACGAGCATCTTGTGGAGTAAGCTTGAAAACAGGGGTCGATGAACGCGGATCCCAATAGATGAGAGTTCCGTCAGCACACGCCGTCACTATCCGTTTACCTGAACCAGACAATAAGATACTCGAGCTTCGCCGAGACGTGTGGTTTCTACGTACCATCGGGAGTGAACTCGCCGCACTGGACCGGACCGGTGTGGCCAGCAAATACCTGCATCGTATTTCCCGAGGGCACTGTCGTGTGGTTAGCGTGCTGATAGCCTGGTGACTTTTCATTCTTACATTGCCATAACCACACTGTGGTGTCGTTTGATCCCGCTAGAAGGACGGCTCCCTTGGGATGCCATCGCAGCCACTACACCTTTGTTGGTTCAATGTCCAAAAGCCCAGGCAGAATACATACCATGACTTCATCTGGTCCCTGAAGTTCAGTGAGAAACTCCCAAGTTCTATAGTTTTCTTTCCCGACTCTTCTCCATACCCTGACCTTTCCGTCCATCCCGCCCGTCGCGATCATGTCTCCGTCAGCGCTAAACACCGTATTTGATACGCTATCTGTATGTCCCGTGAGCTTGACGATGACTTCGCCGTCGGTCATGTCCCATATGTATCCTAGGTCGTCCTCGCCGCCCGATGCGGCGAGAGGCTCTGTAGGATGACACGAGACTGCGAACACAGAATTATTGTGGTTCGGGAAATGTTGAAGGGAGTTGTTTTTGATCTCTTCGTCGTCGGTGGGTAGGTCGCCGACGTGATCTGCGGCTTCGTCATCGTCGTCCATCGGTAGATCGCCGTCGTCTGGTACTTCTGCATAGACCTCGTCTTCGCCGATGAAGGCCTCAGCATCCTCTTCTCCGACGTAATCTTGCTCTATCTCATCGGGTGCCATTTGGCGGTATCGGTGTTACACTTGTGCAAGGAGGGTACAACTTGGGTTCTAATATACCGGCCGTACTGGATGAGAAATCACTCGGAGAGGCTGAGTCAAGCAAATGACATTATAAAACACGACGGTCGTATCGCATTACACCTCCAAAACTTGATCGCCGCTCTTACCTGTCCCTGTCCCTGTGATGATTGACGCTGTGGAGAGCGATAGACGTGAACACGGCAGTGTCATGCGATTGAACGGACTCGCAATCTCGTCTCGTTCAGGTAGATCTTCCAATGTCTCGCCGTTTGAGTTATATTATCGTCCGCATCACGAGAATTTAGATCGTTGCTACCTCCTATTCTGCTTCAGTCGCGTACATTCGAAAGCGGGTCACGGTAGCATGGTAATACAAGCGCACAGAACCTCCATATTGTACATGATTGGTTAAATCATTCATCTTGTGATGTTAACAGAAACTCATAACTCAAATGTCTTCCGTTGAAAGTTTGTGGATATTGATGTTCGACGATCGCAGCGTAATAGAGCAAGGGAATGGGTTGGGGCACCTGTTAAAAGACGCAAATCGAAGGACAATGACCACTCCAAGTCTGAAAATACTTACGTAGTTACCCCGGTACTGAAAGTCGGTTCAAAATCGACCTCTTTGCCTTGTTCATCGATAGCTTTTGTTATCTTGAATGCGTACAAAATCGACACGATTGCGATCCAGACTGAACCATCAGCAGTGTAACGACCTGGACACACGCGCCTGACAAACAGGGTCAGCGGCGGAACGCAATGAAAGAAAGGGATGTCGAAATACCTTCCAAAGCCAAAAGCAAGGCTATCGGTGGACTTGTCTCCGTTGAGCCTCCCGTTTACAAGGAATCTTTCGGGTTTAAAGATGTCAGGTTCTGGGTAATCATCTTCGTTATGATGCATCGCCCTTCAAAATTGTGAATCAAGATCCAGGAAATAGAAGAGGTTGGGTGCCAACCAAATATTTGCCACCACTGCAGATCCTAACATGCACAAGAAGGTGAGCCGACAGATATACCTCAGATATATTATATTTTTACCTTTCGGGATAAAAACATCCTCGTAAATGTCATCCTCTGTGGTACCATGAGGAATGGCTAGGGGGGACTCAATAATGGATGCAAGTATCAGGGTCGAAATACTTACCGAGGGGTGCAACAGCATACATTCTCAGTGTCTCCATCAAAATAGCCTCAACGAACGGCAGGTTTGGCCTGTCGTCGAAGTTTGGAAGCCGATCTATGCCAACGACCACGTCAATCTCTGCCTGTGCTCGTTCTTGCACCTCCAGATGTTGTAGCATGGCAAGCATGAAACACTGTAATGTCGACGTGGTCTACAAAAAAAAGAACTGAGTTGTTGCATACATTCACACACATTCAAACTGACAGTTTCTGCGCCAGCTATCGGATTAAAGTCGATTAACGAACTACACCAATTTATCGCTCATCATATGACTTACCTACAAAAGCTGTTGCACATGTATCCTTCAATAATTGAAGTTGTGAAGGATCATCAACGTCTTTGATTTTCTTCAAAAGATCAAGCGCCACTGTCAACGCACCGCTACCCGTGGCCTGCCTTTACTGAGTCCTGACTGTGGATCTGGGCGAGTACAAATCTCACCTCGTGTTTGCTACTAGTAGCGTAGTCAAAGGGTTCTACTATCATCCGTGTGGCACAATCCCTGGATACTACTGCCTTGCGTCTAAAGAAAGAACCCGGAAACCACTCTGGCAAGCTGAGGACTAAGATCTTGATCAGCATGATGGTAGCACAACAAAGAGATTCACTTACGAAAAGGGAAAGCGTCGATGATGGACGCTCTTTCTGGTGTCAGGCCCTCCATGGCCAGGGCGTTCCCACGTTCGAAAAGCTCGACGAGATGGTCGTGATTAGGGGCAACTTCGTAGCCGTACACGATCGACATGATCACAGCTGCAGAAAACCTGAGCGTATTTTTCCGTTGGTGCATATACTCGCTTAACCAAGCGACACTCACCTTTGGATGTGCATGGAATAATCACGAGGTGCGCCGAGAATATCCAAGATGAGCTGGCTCGTCTTTCTCAGCTGAATTGGATGAAAACCGAGAGTAGCCTCAGCTCTGAAGGCTTGATGAAACATTCTCCTCTGTGAGCGCCATTGATCACCATATTGAGACCAGCCAAAGTTGAAGGACCAGCCAAATCTAACAAATCAAACTTCAGGTTAGATATACTCATGAAAAAGAGTGATGACGTACAGATCTCTCGTGGCAATATAAGGCCTATCCGAGTATATACGAGATCGGCGGTCGAAGAGATCCTTGGCAATTTTCTTCGAGTTGATTATAATGAAATCTTGCTTCAGCACGCGGATCATAAAGATGTCACCTGTTGCTTCAAGGTGAGGCTCCGACTACCACGATAGAATGAGAACAGACCGTAACGAGTTGCCCATTCAGCGTAGGTCATCCAAGGTTTCTTAGCGTCTATGCTAAAAAAATTGCCAACGAGGGGGAGACGAACAGGTCCAGGAGGGAGACGAACACCTCGGACCATCCGTCGTCGTCCTTTGAGTAGAATGAGAGCGGAGACCACCACTACGCCCACCGCCACCAGAGTGTGCATCGAATTCCAAGGCATGAAGCGAAGCATGTCGAAGTACGGGTGAATTGGGAACGAGTACCGTTTATATAGACCTCTGCTTCACAGGCAGCGGAGGTAGGATGGACGGGTCAGTTGACTGTGAGACAAACTATAAATACAGCGGTCATCGGTGGCATGATCACTTCCTGTGGATGACAGAGATTGGACAACGAACTTGAAGCACCGGCGGCAGCCTCCAATGCCAAGCTATAAGTTGATAACCGACAATGGTAGGTCAGTTAGGTAAACATGTGTCAGTGATTTAAGTAATACTCACAGGACCACCGATCAAAATTGCATAGGGTTCGCAGGCAGCTAGACTTTTCCGGCCAAAAGTCACGAGAAGAAAGAGTGACGGTAAGTGCTCTGACTTCATGCATGTACAGTATCGCAGGCGTAGCATCCGGGGGTTTTCAAACTAACATAGTACTAGTAACTCACCATACCGACCCATTTGGGACGATGGAAAGAAGCATTCTCGTGAGAGCTAGCATCAGGGAACACCTCTCTTCATCGCCCATCTGGTCTCTAGGAAATACCCAGCGCGCCTGGGTGAACGATCGGACATTCTCAACACCACATCGGTGTACCCGAGTCACGGTGGTCTCCTACTGCGCAAGCAGTAAATGTCTCCGACTCCGAAAGGGCGTGGCAGCTTACATTCGTCTTTTCATAACCCACCTGGCGATAACTCGCCCACGTGGTTATCTCTACCAGCGATCTGTACTTTCAGTCAGGTTTTGACTGTCAGTATATACTGTACCATCATATTCAATGAATATTTGCCTCATCGCCAGACAACAATTTCCTGTGGAGGTTTGGTGGAACATCGCTTCAACTTTCGATGCTGACTAAACACTACCATATTACTAAGTTAATAACTCCACGTCAGAGGACCCGTCCAAACTTACCAACTCTCCCTCATTTTATAATGAGGTTTTCGCTTTCACTACTCTTCGCCGGCTTGTTGGCAGGTGTTTCTGCCTCGAACGTACTCGAGCTCGAACCCAACAACTTCGACTCCGTGATTGGAACAGGCAAGCCCGGTCTTGTGGAGTTGTGAGTTTATATAGTCGTTCGATGGGGAATTAGTCCTCTAACTACCTTTACCTTTAGCTTTGCGCCGTGGTGGTGAGTCTGAGCGTGCTCTCTCCATGGTTCAAATTTACCGTCGTGTGACTTTACAGCGGTCACTGCAAAGTATGCAACATCTTTCTTGTCACCCCATCGTTATTTAAACGATGTAATCCTCATTTCAGAATCTTGCGCCAATTTACGAACAGCTCGCGGATGCCTTTTCGCACGCAAAAGATAAAGTCGTTGTTGCCAAGGTGGACGCCGACGGCGAAGGTCGACCCCTTGGCCAAAAGTATGGTGTCACCGGGTTCCCCAGTGAGTGATTTGCGTAGGGTATCATTGAATCGTCTGCCTCATTACTCCGTCTAGCTCTCAAGTGGTTTGATGCCCAAGGTAACGTCGAAAACTATGAGGGTGCGCGGGACCTGGAAACGCTCGTCTCATTGTAAGCGAATACACCCTCGCAAGTCGGAGACGATTGGTTATTTATGAGTCTGCAGTGTTGCAACAAAGTCTGGTGTCAAGTCAAGCATCAAGCCCCCGCCACCGCCTGCAACTTTGATCTTGGATGCTCACACGTTTGATGACGTCGCACTGGTAGGACTTATTAATGCTATTGACTTGCTTCCGTGTTCAAAATTGGCTAGGATGAAACGAAAGATGTTCTCATCACATTCACTGCCCCCTGGTGCGGACACTGCAAGAGCCTAAAGCCGATCTATGAGGAGGGTAGGTTGATGCTTACTTCAAGCGCCCGCTTTGCCTCATCGTATTTTCTTTAGTTGCCAAGGATTTCAATTCCGAAAGCAACGTATGTTTTGTATTAATTCTGTATCTCGTGTCAGTCTGACACCGCCACGCAGTGCATTGTAGCTAACATTGACGCCGATGCTGCCCTGAACAAAGAAATCGCTGGTCGTTACGGCGTTGCATCATATCCAACCATCAAGTTTTTCCCTCGTGGTGGCAAGGACGTCGAGAATTACGAAGGAGGACGCTCCGAGGAGGCGTTTGTCACTTTCCTTAACGAGCGCTGCGGCACTCACCGAGCTGTTGGCGGTGACCTCAACGATGAGGTAAGCGGGTCCCCTTTCCATCCATTTGGAAGCTGATATCTTGTAGGCCGGGCGTTTGGCGGAGCTTGATGCGGTCGCTCAGAAGTTCCTTGCAGCTGCAGGAAATGCTCGCCATGCGATCCATAAGGAGGCCAAGGCGCTGTCAGACTCTCTCGGTGTTGCGTCCAACCACTATCTGCGTGTGATGGAAAAAATTGTCACCCATAGCGAGGCATACATTGAAAAAGAGTCCCAACGGTGAGCCGGCATTCCGGTGTCTTCCATATGTGTTCCGTGGGCGTTCTGACATGTCGTATGTTCCGCTAGTCTCGCATCGATCTTAAGCAAGCGCAGTCTCGCACCGACGAAACTGGATGAAATCAAGATCAAAGCCAACATCCTCAATGCATTCGTTCTTGAGAAGTCTGAGACTGTTGTCGGCCGAGAAACAGATGAACTGTGATGTGCTTAATCGCGCGTCCAGCGTAGATATCGACAGCGTCTGTTGTTAATTTGTTTCAGATCCTACTAATAATATGATCTTGCACGCCCACGGACATCACACACGCATGATGGCACGAGGCAGATTGCTTGGACACGATGCAGGTACGCGACAAAGGTGGTATACAATTTCAGTCGGAACTTGGCCTCATGTATCGATTGCTTCGGGTTCAAAGCGTGGGTGTCTTGATGATCAAGGGGAATATTGGGTTGTTAAAGGGCCCCAGCCCGTCAGGAGGGGGAAACGAATTCTAACCACGGTAGCAACCATCTTGGACGTTGACCACGAAGCGGACATATAGCGTGGCCAGCAAACAGCGACCAAATTCTGATCCACACACTTTCCGGCCATGTTCGACACTGATATCGATGAACCATTTATTCCCTCCCCGCCTTCTGAGCTCGCAGGTTCCTCTTCCGACACACAACAGACAATCCAACTCCCCATCAGAGGCAGGACGAACATGCTGGATATTCCTCGACCGCTGCGCGCGGTGCGCTACTCGATGCACAAAAAACGTTGGGCACAGACGTCCAACTGTGCCGGGGGCATCAAAGAACCCCTTCCCTCGTCTTTACGTCTTCTGACGTGGAACGTCGATTTTGCGTCGAAAAGCCCCAAAAGGCGGCTTGTCGCGGCGCTCGACTACATCAGACAGGAGGTGTTCAGATGCAAGGCCCCTAGTGAACACCCCGACCCATGCTGCATTCTACTGCAGGAGGTGTCGGCTGTTGCGTTCACGCTTATCCTCACCAACGAGTGGATACAACGAAGCTTCCTCGTCGTACCGTCGTCGACAGAGAAATGGCCCCATGATGCAAAGTATGGGAACGTCACACTGGTCTCGCGCACGGTCCCTGTGTGCGGGGCCTTTACCATCGACTTTAGCAACTCGGGAATGGCCCGCAACGGGCTGTTCGTAGACGTCAAGCTAGCGGTGCCAGCGCCGCGGCACGCACCACGTTTATCAGACGGAATCGTGCAGCTGCGAATCGCCAACACGCACTTGGAGTCACTTCCGAGTGGGGCACGCGCACGGCCGGGACAACTCCGCATTATCGCGGAATCGTTACAAGAGTATGATCTGCACGGAGGAGTCGTTGGTGGCGACATGAATGCGATCGGGGCGTCGGACGTGAGGATCGCGGAGGAGGTAGGGCTGACGGATGCGTGGCAGGGATCGGACGAAGACGAGGATGGGTTTACGTGGGGGTATCAGCCTCCGAGCCAGTATCCCGCTGCGAGACTGGACAAGGTCCTGTGGGTTGCACGGGGAGGGATGGAGGTCGACGAACCGGTGCGAGTGGGTGTTGGAGCCAAGGATAGGTCGGGGGAGTGGATCAGTGACCACTTTGGGCTGGTGACCAACGTGCATGTCGTGCGACAAGACTGATGGAGGCTGCAAGAGGTGAATTCCGGGGTCACGTAGAGTGCTCGAGTTGTGTGTTTTCTCGTGTCGGGTGCTATCGCGTATTCTTACGACAACGCTGCTATGTACTCTTCTTCGCAACCGTATTCTACGTTGTCTGGCAGGGATATTTGCAGTTGACCAAGCCGTGATTATAGCAAGTGTTTTGGGAGTGACGAGCGAAACACGAGATCATGATATTGTTGCGGTCAGCCATCTGCCGTGGTTTTGGATGATGTAAACAGGTTGTAAACAAATTTGGGCGGAGACATAAAATGCGGCGTTCCCATCTCAACATTTCCGCACGTTGCTTCGTCCTCCACCTCCGCAGGCCGTCTCCCCTCCCCCAAGACTAGCTCGTCATGAAGACCGTCTTTGCTTTCATCGCTCTCTTCGTCGCTGGCGCTTTCGCCCAGCTCACAATCAACACTCCGTCAGTACTCAGCCTTGAATGTACCCTGATCACCCATCCTCATCGTGTTTCGTGGCAGTTCCAACGTCGTCGAGTGTGAACCTACCCAGATTACCTGGAGTGGAGGAACTCGTGAGTAATCCTTCGCGTCACTAGGTCTCTCAGGCACTGATTTGTTTTGTTCTAGCACCCTACACAGTGGTATGTGTGACAGCACGTTTCATATGAGTTGCTGAAAATTTATGCGTTTCTATCTACTCATAGAGGTAAACGTTTGTCCAGTACAGTGCTTCAGCTCGTCACTTATTTGAATGTGGAACAGCGTTATGCCTGGTGCCTCACCCAACGGTCCTGCCATCGAGAGCTTCAATGCAACCAGCGCTACATCCATGACCTGGATATGTAACCAAGCGTCTGGCATGTCTTTTCTCTCGATTTGTCTGTGAATGCAAAAATCAACCCTCACATAGGTACATCCCTTGGCCTAAACCTCCGTGACAGCACCGGTGCGATTGCACAAAGCGCATCCCTTCACCGTCGGCGCTGGAAGTATGACTCCTCCATCCTCTACTGGTCCCGTTTGTTGACGTGATTTCTAGCGACGTCTAGTTGCTTGAACTCAACCTCCGGTATGTAAGAAATGTTGTCCTGTATCGCAGGTGTTGATGTTGCATCCAGTTGTTGCTGGCTCTACCGGAGCAGTAGCATCCACTGGGGCTGCGCCCACGGCTGGTACCACCACTACTAAGGCTTCGTAAGTCTATCACAAGTATCATAGTGACGTCAATTGATGGTGTGCAGTACTGGCACTACTACAACAGCGTCTGGCTCAGCCGCGACCGCTTCCTCAGCCAGTTCGGGCACGAGCGGTGCGTCTGCCAACGTTGCAGAATTTGGCGTCGCTGGTGTTGTCGGTGCCGCCGTTGCCGCTCTCTTCCTCTAATACCCCACAGGGGACTCCCCGAAAAAGGCTGATACCTATACTTGCTTGATTTCTAAATCAGACCCTCTTATTAGCTTTTCGTTTTACTTAGCCCGTTAGTGGTTCATCATACGTTACGCGAACTGCTGTCATGGAGGCTAGTGGAGGTGTTGATTCTTTGGAATGCATTCTACGTCAGATTTACTTAAAGCCGAACTGGTTGAACCCTTTGACCCTTTATTTTGTTCTGTGATGACTTTTTTTTTTTTTTCCTCTTCGGATTCTCTAGGAGACGTCCAGTGTTCTTGTCATCCGGCGACGTTTTCTTGCGATTCGAAAGCCATTCATTTTATCGCTAATTGTTGGGGGACATGATGGCAGTTGATCGAATTTGGATCGGTACTTTTCTGTCGAAATCAGGCCAACATTGTGAACATGTAATTTGTCAATTTTGGTGTGACATGCTTGAGTGCACAAATTTTAGTGTCTATGCATGGTATGGAGTCTTCCAAGGCCCCTGCTCCGTTCGCATTTTCTCATCTCTCATGCACAGGGCTCTTAAGTTAATACCACCGTGACTATTCACGTCTTCGTATTATAGGTGTGCATTGCCTGTCGATCATCCACCCGTAGTACAGCGTTAACCGTCCCAAAGTCGGCTCCGGCCTTGCCTTCAGTTCAAATGCTGCACTACACCTCGAGTCGTCGCTAAAGGTATCAAATAACGAGTCTCTTCTTATCGCGGAAGAGCATAATGAGTGTATTGGCGGTATAATCTGTAAGCAAGTCTGATAAAAATGGGAACTGACACAGACCCTGCCCAGCGGCCTGGATGTGCACTGTCTCGTAGTATACAATTCAACCGGTGGATCTCAGTGGTCATGGAGTATTGTAGGCGGTGGTCTTTGCCTTTTACATCATGTTTGTTTGGTTGCTCGTTCAAACAGGCTGGCTTCTGAAGTTCTGATCGCAAGGGGTCCAGTGAGTCTACACGTCACCACAATATTCGGCGGATGAATTAATGTTCTAACACTCTTCCTACAGGAATCATGCGAATGGTGGGGATGAGCGTGATCCCCCTCGTATTATTTGAAGTGGCCTAGCTTGGGAAAGATGCTTCTAGGACATATTACCACTTTGATGGGAAACAGACGGAAAATACTTACCGTCATCGGCATTGCTATATTCTCTCAGTGGAGGTATGTACACCACGTTGCTTGCCTCGACTCTGCATGAACGCGATCCTAGTGGAAATAGATCACACAATCCTTGTGCTAGACAATGCCCCCACCAAAGGCAAGCGGATTGCGACACACCTCCTTGCTTATTCTGACTGTGCTACGTGCAGCGACCGTGCCACTCACTTTTGTGTACACGCCATTACCGGTTTCGTATACCAAATTCTGCCTTTCGAAAGTCGTGCCCGAGGACTTACTTTGCTAGGTGTGGCGTCGAATCCTATGCAGACCTCCACCGTCAGTGCGACAGTGGCATTCATTCAATTTGTCCATCCTTGGGCGCTCAAGGGGATCGGGTGGAAATTCGTAAGAATGCAACCTGGCCTAGAGGTTTTTGAAACGTCGTCCAAGTCGAAGGTTGTTTCTTTTTTTTTCGATGGAGGTCGCACCTTGAAAAATACGACCACCTTGTTCGACGGCAAACAAGCGCCTCGAGATATGGCGGAAACGGTGGAGAGGCTGCAACGACGTCGATCGGACGACAGCAATCGCACACGCACTTCATATTCCCTGTGCGCCCCAGAAAATGATCCATGGGAAGAAATCGTTTGAACTCCACCAAAGACTTGGCGCACGCCTGCATGATCTCGAACGTGTCTCAATCTGCAGTCCGAAGAATCCGCCGTCGTATCCATGATCCATTCACGTCCTTGTGTAGTTGTATGCGGGGCATGCATTTTTACCGCCTACTTACAACTACATCCTTGATCCATACCTCGACTGCATTACACAAGCAGTAAAAATCTCCCCACCCTTTGCTATCCACCACAACGCGACGAGAAGCATCAAAGACGCCGCGAAACACGGCGCTTCTGCCACCCTATAATGCACGAACAAAAGTTAGACTCTGGACGCAGTCGCACGATTTAAACGGGACAGACCGAGCCCACATTCATACGGACTCTCGGCGAGGTCGTCCCTTTCACGGTCCTGTCGGGGCCGATCCCATGAATAAGCACCATCACCGGAGGAATGCAGGCGGAACGCACCCATGACCGGACGATTCGTTGCTCAGTACCACGGCACATCCTGGATATTCAGAATCGCCCATCCGAACAAAGCCGATGCAGTTCCGGTGATGAAAGTAGTCTTTTGACGGACCGTACGCAAACATTTTCCGGACTGTGAGCAGCTGTCTGATTTTTTCAGAGGTCGCTTCATCGAAACACTCTTGATTGGGGTACAGATCTCCGTAAAAGACACAACTGGAAGAGAAAAAAAAGAAGTCCACGTGAGGTAGATGGAATATGCGACATTTCGACAAGGGTACCGCTTACGGAAATCCATCGCCACGTAACAAGATGAGGGCGTATGCCTGGACCTTGAAGTTCATACCCACCTAAGAAATGTCAATTAGACAACCGGGAGCGTTCTGCAAGGTTGAAGAACGAACCCAACTCTCCAAGGTTTGTCCGATTTGCTTAATGACCCCGTTAGTAGACGTATGAGACGATACAAACATGTCCTGCTCACAGTGCTATCTCGGTCAATTGGCATCGGTGCAATCATGGAAGTCAGGAGATCCACTGCTTACTCGTGATTGTCCACAAACGTAACTGCATCCCTTGGTCTAATCGCGAGAAGGGATTTGTCGAAGATCTCCCGGAGGTCATAGGATGAGCCTGACATGCTGGCTTGGTGAAAGGTCATGTGAAGCGGTACATCAAAGAAAGCTGCCTGTGGTCGCACTTTAGCCTCACCGGCCAGGTAAACTCGACAAGGGCTGCACCTGTCCTTGAAAATGTCGGATGTAAGGCAGCATCGTCTGCACGCTATATTTTACTATCATGCCATCGGATCGTAAGCAGAAGGAAATAATGCCAACTTTGCAGTCCAATATTCGGCTACGACAAACAGCCTCTCCCTGTTTGGCCCACTACGAGCCTTTTGAATCTAGAGTAAACCGGACCTGTGAGGGTGCGGAACCATCAGGTTTGTATTCGACTCACAAACTCGAGGAGGAATCTTCGATCTATGTGCTTGATGGCGTCCAACCTAAATCCACTTCCGCCTGTTTCCTAGTATGCGCCATGAGAATAACGGGAGAAGATTGTCGATTGCAACTACACACATCGAGTATCCACGAACCCCATGCATATAAGTCATCACGCACCGCAGGATGCCGGTGATCAATCTGGATGTTATTTAGAGAAACCATCGTTAGACGGCCACTCGTGAGGTCTCGTTCACACATACGAACATCGTTTCCGAGAAGATAATCATAATTCCCTAGCTCACTATCGACCCGGCTCGACCAACCTTTATGCCTCTTGCTCGTTATGCGATAGATTGCACGGGTCTGAGTTAGATGATCCCAATCAAGTCCTGCGATGGCTGAAGGGAGTAGAAACAGGACTCTCGTGGTGAAACTAACCTGAGAAATGCTCATAGGTCCACTTTATTTGGCTATACTGCCACGCGAATGTGATTCATCATTGTTTCGAGTCAATGCATTTACCATGTTCACCTTTCCTTGTCGTCCAGGGAAGTCGAAGGCTGTCCAACCCTACCAGAGCTAGAGTACAACGCTCACAGGGGAGAGCATCCACGTACTCTAATTTCACGCTCCTGTTCCAGTGCACGATTCCGGTCCGTGGGATCCACGCGCACGGCTGAGAACGTTTCTAACCTGTCAGCACCAAGTTTATGCTGGTGTACAGAGAGATAAGAGTCGGCTCAACAAAAAAGCGTGGTGGAATCACATTGAGTACGGCATCTATGATGACGCCAATATCGTTTTGATGTGCTGCAGAGCAAGCTTTGAGGAGCTCTTCCCGAGTACCCCACCTAGTTGAAACAGTCCCTTTCTGGTCAAACTCTCCTATGTCCCACTAGGGGTGAAGGGAATCAAACAGATGGAGGACGCAATTATACGTGGAAGCTAAAACATACCAGATCATAAGCATCATATCCTTGCCCTTGCTGTCACACCGTCAGGAACAGGCATGTCCAGAGCAACGAAACCATGACCTTGCCATGCATCGCTTTGTTTGGCGGGGGTAGCCAGACTTGTGTGAACCCGAGATCCGCGAGGCGAGGCAGCTCATTTTCGAGGTGCTTCCACCAACTCATGTCAGGACGTTGGGCGTCCCATGTGAAGAATTGGATCTGGTTGCCTATTACACGCTGAATCGAATGAGCCTCAAAGCGCCAGACTGACCATCACTGGATTTTTGGAATTGGGTGGGCCCAATCGCATTCGAGGCAACGCAGGACTGACGGAGCAAAACCGTAGGCGGTCAATCCACGATACATTGGTTGTGCTCATGTTCGTCCGTGTCTCAAGCTACGAGTCCCTCTGAATAGGACTGTCCTGAAATTTGAAACTCCGCTTGGTTACTTGAGGGTATTTGGCTGGTTTGCTCTCTTTTCTCAACCGTTTACCTGGCCGTCTCACACGCCTTTGTTGTTGGGTATGCGTTCCGCATATCGATAACACACGGGAACCGTGACACTACTCAGGTCGGCCTAGAGGAGAAAGGCCACTATAATCGCTCTGATCGCGAATATCCACGTCGAGAAGAGTTTCATGACTTGGCAACACGTCCACATGTACCATACCGCATCGTCACAAGGACCACATCGTCTTAAATATTTCAACTATGTAATATACCTCCACCTTGGATGTCTGTAATATCTACCCTTTACTCGCTCTTCCCAATCGCCGCGGAATAACATCTGTCTCCTTCATTGGTGAAAGTTGTGTCGGTATACCCAATCCTTCCCCAGTCTAGTATGGTGCTGATGTCAGTAGTCATTCCACGGTGAGTGAGAGCAGAAATACCTGTCCCAGTGAATTCCAGTCAAATGTTGCGGGTTGAGAACCACCAAAGAGATTTATCTTCCGCTTTTTCTTCTTTGGTGCTACATCCGCCTCCGCCGCCGCGATGCCCTCGGAATCTTCCTTGGGCTGCGATGATTTGGCCTTGGCTTTTTTAGGGGGTTCTGGGGAAGTACGTTTCCTAGAATTCGCCTTCGCCTTAGACTTCGAATGTGCTTCCTCGGCGTCGTCGCTTGGGGACGTTTTCTTCGGCTTGACTACCTTGGTCTTTGTCGGTTCCCTCGTTTCTTTTTCTTTTTCTGTATCCTTTGTTTTCCCCTTCTTGTGCTTTCGTACTTCTCCGATTTCGATATCGCTTCCGTTGCCATCAGCGTGTGCTTCCTTTTGCTTGCCTTTTGGTTTTGTACTTCGCTCTGGCACAGCCGACGGAACGGAAGGAGTGAATGCGAGGATCTCGATATCGCTATCCTGAAGTTCAGGAATAGGATCGGGCCGTTTCACAGGGCGTGGCTTTGGCCGCGGTTTAGCAGGAGCGTCTGCAGGTCTACTGGAAGAGGGTTTAGATTCGGAGGCCGGTTTACTGGACTTGTCTTTGACTTTGACTGGCTGGGTGGATGTAGAAGGCGAAGGAAGTGCTGTCCCCAGTTCCTCGTCTGACTGTGTTGGTTCGGGTGGAGGTGGTGCTTTCTTGCTCGATGACTGATGGATATCGAGTGTATATAAGCGGTGGAATAGAGCAGATACAGAAACTTGCCTTGGGCTTGGGGGCAGCGGATAGCTGCGCCTGAAATTCAAGGATTGTCTTCTCCAAGGTAGCGATCTGTCCCTGTGCATCAGTCAACTGAGTCTCTGCTGTCTCTCGGGCTGTTGTTTGCTCTCGAGCTTCCACCTGTGAGATAATTACTCTGACAAACACCGTGGGCTTTAAACACAAACACTTACCTTCCATTCTTCAAGAACTGTCTTGAGCTTGTCGACTCGGTCCTTCTGCTTCTGAAGATTTGCTTCGAGTGTGTCAGTTTCCCCAGCACGCGTCTCTAACTCGCTGATACGTCTCTTCGTCTCCCTGAGTTCTTGCTCAAGTTCAACCTTCTTCTTCCTCGCTTCCTCAGCGTTAGCGTCCTCTCCCTTCTTCAAGCTTTGCCAGTTGGCGAGTTGCGTGCGAAGTTGGGTAGTTTCGTCCTGAGCGAGCTCAAGAGACCGCTTGAAGGAGGTAACTTGGGCCTCCAGGGCATCTCGCTCTGTGGTGAGACGAGCGAGCTTGGAGGTCGTCGCGGTGGACGTTGCGGTAGCGTCTGCATGAGACTCCCGAAGGCGCCGGAGATCGTCCTAGGCATGTGATAGTGGCGCGTGACAAAACCTGGAAAGATACAGTAGTGATGAGCGTACCTCGGCTTGTTCACGTTGTCTGTGCATAGCCCGCATCTCCGCCGTCTTCGATCTTACGTCTTCAGCGAGGGATGCAGACCGCGCCTTTAGCTCTTGTGCGGACTTCTCGTAGTGAGCTTTCATTTCCATTGCTTCATCTCGAAGCTCCTCGACTTGCTCAATCTGTGCCTCAAGGTCTGCCTCCCGTGCTTGGAACATTGTAATCTTGTGGTCCCTTTGTAACCTTTTGAGATGCTCCTTTCTCACCGCCTCCTGCATGTTGAGTACAGCAACACGCTCGTCATGCAAAGCACAAGCGACACGATACTGCTGTATCCGATGGCACGCCTGCATCGTGTCGCATCCCTCAGCCCAAGTCTTCCTCTCGTCCATCCACTTCTGATGTTCACCCATCCATGTCTTGCGGTCCCCATCCCAGGACTTGCGCTCAGCGTTGAGCGCAATAATATCAGCGGCAGACTTGGAGAGATCCTCATTGAGCGTTTTGATTGTCTGCTCGAGGGAACGGTTCTTCTGGACGAGGTCGTTGATGTGCGCGAGCTGCGACGAGACCATGGCTTCGTGGGGAGTGGCGGTCGAGCCGGTGGCGGTTGAGGAGGTAAGTATCGACGTCGTTGCTGTTGCGACGGCAGTGGAACGCAGCGGCGTCGGGGCGCGTCTTGCAGGAACCCCCGAGGGAGGTTTGATTGGTTTGACTGGTGAACGCGCAATCATCTTGCGAAAAGACAAAGAGCCACGGGAGACGAGAAAGAAGAAAGGTGTACAATATCACCTGGAATGCGTCAGTATCTCGTCTGCAGGGTAAACGCGCCTCTGTGATGGTCGACCAGGTAATCTCATCCACCTCGTCGAGGCTGCAGCACAAAGAGGTGATTATGTAATGCGAGCATATCTCGTTTATTGGGACCAACAAAGTACAACATGTCCGTTCCCGAGAGCTGCCTGGATTATTCGATGAACGATCTCCGTTTCTTGAACGTGGTTGAGACAAAAGTGAATCATGGTCTGTTACATTCATAGGCCCTTGTGTGGAGCCAGTTTAATTACTTGTGCACCTCACTTCACCTTCGTCTGCCTATGTATGCCCCAGGACGGACATTGGTTTGTATGCCTCCTCCAGATATTGAATTTCTTCTGCCGACAATTTCACGTCGACGCCCGCTTCAATCAGTCATCAGATCGTGGAACTTGTCGTTCTAGCAAGTGGAAAACATACCAATGATGTCATGGAGGTTAGCCAGACTAGTAGTACCAACAATGGGAGCGCTAACGGCTACAATACTCCAGGTGAACAGGTTGAACGAGACATGCAAAAATTGGGACTGACCATCCTTGGAGAGGATCCATGAGATCGCAACTTGCGCCATGCTCACACCCTTCTTTGTTGCTACTTCTTCCACTCTGGGTGTTCGAGTGAGTACAATCATCTACGGGATTGGTCAGAGGCATACCGGTTGATGATCCTTTCGTACGACGAGGCAGTTTCGTAGTTTCCAATGAACCTGGGATGGATCAGAAGCACGACCTCTCAACTTGACGGACATGACATTACCAGTCGTTTTGGGCTCGATTAGTTTGTTGGCCCAGTGGTCTCGTAAGTGCACCACGAGCGAGTGGAGACCAAGGGATTGAGCCAACACCAAACATCTCGAGTGTAGGGAACATTTCCCGCTCTTCCTCACGGTACAGAAGACTGTAGTGGTTCTGCATCGAGATGAAGGGCGTAAGCTTGTTCGAGATCGCGTAGTCTGTTTTACGGCTTATGAGCGACCCTTTTGAATCTATATTCGTCACCTAATCCTCACTTTGCATGGCCTGGACTATGAATCCAAGTGTGAATGCAGACACGCATTACGTGACGAATAGCTTACACTGGTATGCCCAGCAAGAACTCATTCCGATGTAGCGGACGTAACCCGCCTTGACGACATCATGAAGGGCTTGCATCTGGATTGATTTAGATCGTGAGGGTTGCAAGTCTATGCGGCGCACTCACCGTCTCTTCGATTGGCGTCTCCTTGTCAAATCTGTGGCCTGCAGGGTTGTCAATGAGTACCGATTTCTGCACCTGCTAGATACTCACATTGAAGGAGGTCAATATAATCAAGCTGAAGTCGTTCTAGACTCTTCTTCACACTCGCGAAAATATGTTTGCGACTCAATCCATGTTGGTTCACGTAACCGTTCTGATCAGGATCTTTCCGACCAGTAATTTGATTGATGTTATACTCGCGGCCAACGACATTATAAACCTGTAGCGACTCAAGTTAATATCCTACTAATTGACCCAAATGCAACCCACCTTTGTCATCACAACAATTTCATCACGAGGCAGGTTGAGTCTTTTGATCGCCCTTCCGAGAATGAATTCCGAGTAGCCATTCGAGTATGTCTAGATCGGTTCAGATAAATGGAGCAGGATCGACAGACAAACTCACATCAGCGGTATCAAACGTCTGGATTCCAGCTTCGTATCTGTGAAACTCCAGGGTCGAAATCGCGATGACTAAGTATATCAATTATGATACTTACGCTGCCTTTATATGTTCAACAGCTTCCTCCTCGCCCAAGACCCACTCCTGCCACCCCTTATCACCATACTGCATGGTCCCGAGGATGATCTTTGAGACCTTCAAGCCGGAATTGCCAAGCCTGACTGACATTCCCCGGATGTTAACGTATCCCCAAGCTACATACCAATTCGGTCAGCTCACCATACGGAAGTTTCTTAGCGGACGACATCGCTGGTTCGTGCTGATGGTAAGTGATACAATCCAGGCCGTAGTTCGAGATGTATCATGCATACCTAGTTGGGTGTGTTCAAGAACTGTCTCACCGCTCAATAGCAGCTTGAGTCTTACCAGCCTAAACTGGCACCTGACGTGGGCATCAGGCGGATCGGACTCCCGTGGATCCAATTAAAGGTCATCATTGAAGCTATTGAAGACTTGTAGAGAGAGCTAAATAATTTACGCCGTGCCGGCTGCGTCACTTGTGCGGTGATAACTTTGGACAAAGTTGGATGTTGCAAAGGCTAAGCGAGTGGTGGTAGTGGTTCCTAGTAACCTCGTGTGAAATGAAATGAATTGGAGGTCCAACGTGCTGACTATCGATAACTTTAACACTACATCCAGAGAGGAGGGGACTCGCTGGAGGTAAACCTCAAAGATTCTGACCGTTTTAGGGCCCATCATTCTCTTCATGGCACCACCGACTAGGCTGAGACCCCATCTCAACGACCTCTTGCAGAAGAATCTTGAACTCGAGCACGTTGTCGCTGACCTGCGGCACCAACTCACACAGTCGTCCGCGAAATGGGCTGATGAGCGAAAGACATTGGCGGTCGGATGTGATGCCCTCATGGCATCCTTTGCCAAATTTCGTGCACGACTAGACGTTCATCCTTCGAATTGGGGTGACTTGGAAGGAGTTGAGGTCGAACAGAACCTTGATGCAGGAAGGCAAAGCGAGGAAATTGGGGGTGTTGATAATGGGATGCTTGAAACGGAGGGAGATCATGGATCGTCGGTGGCAGATGATTTTCGCGAGAGATGCCATGCTCTTACTGCTGAACTTCAGGTAAAGGAGGAGGAGTTAGAGGAGTGCCGGAGGAAACATGAAGCAGCTGAGGTGCAGTCTGGGATTTTTCGTATCAACCGTCTGATGTACCTCACACTGAACGAATCTTTCAGGAGGAACTACAACGTGCTCAACGATCGTTGAAGGCGCAGAGCGAGCAACTTCGAACAGCCGCCTTGGCGGATACCCATAACAGACCTTCCTCGGAGCGTACACTTGACTGTAACACGACACAAGCTAATCCTTCAAAGACTGAGCTTGAGGACGCTCTCGAAAAACTTGACCTCGCCAATCAGGAGGTCAGTCGGCTTAAACAGCTGCTGCAGCAATGGCAGAAATACGGAAACGATTGGAAACGGGACGCTCAGTCAGCGCGGGTCCGCGCATCTGAACTAGAACTACGGGAGACGTCGCTCAGCGCACAGGTTAAGACAGCCGAAGAGAGTAGGGCTCTCCTGGACATAGAAAGAAAAGAGACCCAAAGGCTGACCAGTGCACTTGCGGACCAGACGGTTTGTTCTCCATATTTTCTACAGCATGTCGCGGTCCCGATAACCTTCTCTGCTAGGCAGCAGTGGAGCACCAGCGTACTCTTTGTCAAGAGTCTGTGAAACGAGTTCAAGACCTTGAGGCCACGGTCGCACTCCTCCCTCAATTATCTCCCGAGCAGCTTGCTTCCTTTGGCTCTGGGCAAAACCGAGCCGCTCTGGGACCATCGAACTCGACACAGTCTCCGACGGTAATAGCTATCCACCCATAGCCTAAAGGACTCTGTCTCACATGCCTGTAGCCACACGCAGATACGAACACCAACAAACGTAGCGATATGATCGTGTTGAAAATCCCATTTCGTGTAAGTGTTAATTTGGCATCTGATTGCTTGGTATCCCGACTCATAGAGGCAAAGAAGGCCATCAGGAGGCCATCGGGGGAAAATAACCGTGCCCAGGATGGGCAACAACACGTAAGTGGACAACATCCCTACACAATTTTTGTCAGTTGCCCACACGGGAAGCTAGGTATTTTCTTCTTCTCCACAGCAATCTCCTGCCGGCCCATCCGTCCCTGCGAGTCCTGTGCCACAGACGAGCAATACCCCTCTGAGTTTCAATTCAACAGACTTCGAACTCTGCATCCATACGTGCAACCCGTTTCCGTGTCGAAATGAGTCTCAGTCCTTTCTGTGGCTACGCAAGCAGGCTTCTCTACCGCGCCACGCACTTTCGGCAAAGAAGCACTTTCGTTGTACACCTGAGTGTCTAGGTCATCGACTTTTAACTATGACAGTGGCAGAGGCCCTGAAGGAACCTCGCAGTGCCAAGTGCCGCCCACCGACAGAGGCAGAGCTGGCTTTGGCGGCAGAGGAGGTCAACGGGACACCTAATGAAGCCACAGACGAGCAAGGCACCGGGGTCGAGGGAATCAGTGGCGCTGAAGGCTCAGGGGAGCCCGAGGAACCCGAAAATCCTGAGGGGTCAGCATCGGAGGATGAAATTGTCCAGGAAAAGGAGGAGGAACAATCACCGCGGAAGATATCTGATCTTTTGATTCTGGGAAAGCGCCGGCGGTCACGCATAACAGATGTCGAGGAGACCCAGCGCGCTAGAAAGCTAAGACCACGTATTTCCATAACCACAAAACCATAATGGTGGTGCTGGTGGTTCTAGGGCGGGCACAATGAATGAGAAGATTGTATTTGAAGTAGTGCTCTGCATAATTGTGTAATCTCGAATGCTTTAATCCCGAAGGGTAGGCTGAATACGACCGTTGTATATGCAAAAACTGTGTACATGGGCCCTGTTGGTGCACTTATGGGCCGTGAAGTGTGATGAATCCCTCGTCCGGTCCAATTCTCCCGGTGCGTCTCCGAATGTCTGGAGACATACTACCCATTCCACCAGCTGTGCGAGGGTCACCATAGAAATGGCCCGGAGAAATTGGATTGAATGTTGGTTGATGCTGTGGGTGACGGGGAGATCCATAGACGTAGTTGGGTGGAACTGCAGAAGCAGAAGGATTTCGAGCGATGCGAGGGGACTCGTGGCGGAAGTCCGGAGGCTGCATTGAACCCGGGCGTACGGTAGTTTGGATGTGGTCCTCCTCTTGAGGTCGTTGCTGTTTCAGCACCTCGAGAAGCGGGGTAGGGTCGTAGTAGAGAGCTGACCCAAAGTCAACTTGGAATCTATCAAGCGTCAGATACTCGTGTATGGCGGAACCACAGTGGTTCTACTAACTGCTGGCTCCCCATGTCCCATTGTGGCCCCCTCTGTGCACGCGCACTGGCTAACAGTGAATTCCATTCTGAGGCGGCTTCCTACAATCGAAATTCACACTTATTAGTATCATGCATTATCTTGTTAGGGATGAACTGACTATTGATTGTGCCAGAGCGCCTGCTGGGGGATCGTTGTTGTGTTGGTAGCGTACGCGGGGCCGTTGCTTCGCAGACTTGCCCGCGAATTCTTTTCGGACAAGATTTTCGACCGACAGACTGAATTTGAGACCTATACGCTGGGCACCATGTCGTGGGACCTTGACCACCAGAGTTTTAGCTGGTTTTCCCCGAGCCATCGAACGTAAATTAAATGTTTTGTCGTCGTGCTGCGATGATGGGTGAACGCGAGGCTTTTTTCCACCTGGGCTCCATATGGCAACCTCCTCGACTCGACCCGAACTTCAACAGCTTTCCCCTGCTGAATTCAATCTAGGATCGGATTGTGAACAAACGGGTCGACAAACTCGCAGCCAGCGCAAGTTATCTGGGTTACACCAAAGACAACGACAATAAGCGGTCAACTCGCCGGCGGATACTGTGCGCACCGTGTGACGTGTGGTTCCAGTCTCAGACCAAGAGTGGGCTCATTGGCACTGACCTCCATCACGATCATGGCCAACCCACGTCTGCGCGCACTCTCCAGACATACTCTCCGCCAGCTCAAGTTCATCATCCCTGGCGCCGCCGTCACATGTCTCCTCAACACTCATCGCATCCTCTTCGGCTTGCTATCCAAACCCAACGCTAGCCCAGGTGACTGGTCAAGGTAGATTACCTGCTCATACTTACCTGCTCCGGTTGACCGCGATTAGAACACTCGCACTCCTTGCATCATGTCTTGGTGGGCTTGTAGTCTTCCTGTTCCTCTATATTTTGCTCGTGCACTGGTTCCGAGGGGTTGAGCCCGATGTGAGTTTTCACAGTTACCAGCCGTGTTCTCTCCTCAGACCCTTTCAAAGTACCGTTCATGGAGGCAGTCTGGCGTCCTTTCACGCGTACTTCCGACTCTGACTGCCGCCATCGTCGCTGGCTGGTCACTGCTTTCCATCACGCTCGGAAAATGGTCAAGTCTAGGATACTTGAAGGGCACCATCGGAGGTAATATCTACTGTGCTCTACTTTAAAACATACACCGATTCCGAATTCAGCCTCTGGATTATATGCCCTCGTCTTTGGTTTGATGGGCTTGCTACCCGCCCCAATGATCCGTCGGTCATGATCACAATTTGTCTCGGACGTTGAACGGACCACTGTTATTTACGTGCTCACTCACGCTTCTCAAACGTCGACTCGGAATGCCAGCACAAGATTCTTCATGTTTTACCTGTATCTATTGCGTCTGTACGGCTGTTTTCTTGGTATTGTTCTGCGGTGTGAGACCAAGTTTAGCAATATTCTTTAGTAGTACCAACTTGAACCTACTATCTTTCCCTGTGCTTTGGTATTAGTAGCTGGCATGTACCGAACACTTGTAAAAAACGAAAAAGGCCCTCTAGACACACCAACACCAATCACTCCGCCTGCGGCCGAACTCTATTTTCTCACTCTACGCCTTATCAGTCTACTTGTTGGAGTAAACAAATATAGGATTTCTCGCTCTCATTGAGGGATGTGCGTGTGGGTAGAGTACTTCAGATCAAGTCTT
Source organism: Boletus sp. NGJ (assembly GCA_019096195.1). Taxonomy (NCBI): domain Eukaryota; kingdom Fungi; phylum Basidiomycota; class Agaricomycetes; order Boletales; family Boletaceae; genus Boletus; species Boletus sp. NGJ. The sequence goes on from JAGTXK010000189.1 coordinate 81,221, forward strand.
GGATGCACTCGCACAGGTTCCTTTGGCAATGCTCTTCACAAAATTGACGTTGGTAACTCACATCATGTTATCCAGATCATTCACTCGCATAATTCTCCGTGAGACTGTTTCAAAGGCAGTTGTTGTTGTTCAAGTGACCTATCTCTCCTTCGACTCCGGTATGTGAGCGCTGAGGCCTGAGGGACGTACGTAGCTACATCACTCCTGCTCAGATCTGCGAGGTAACAATGCGCGCCGGCGGGATAGGTATCGTGGAAGTATTTTCGCCAAAGGTGATACTGTGCCCGTTCGGGGCGATACTATATGAAAGACGCAGCACTCCAGGAAATAACGTGACTTCTCCGTAAATCTTGTGTCACTGGACCTTTTATTGAACGCCCTCGGCACACTTGGTACGATCTATCGTTAATAACGTGTTATGGTTGACTTGATTTATCAATGTCAGGCAATGACTGCCTACTTCGTGAGTGATGCAGCGAGTGTCGTTCATCTAGTTGGTGATCTGAAAGCTGGCGAGACTCTTTTGGTCTCTGTGATCTCTGATGGCAGGCGCTGCTGGATCCCTCGTCGGTCAACTTGGAAAACGTGCTGGCGCAAAGGTCGTGGCGCTTGCCGGGAGTGACGACAAATGTGCCTGGCGTGAGAACGAACTAGGCGTTGAAGTGACTTTGTGCTATAAGCGTGGCATGTTCCAAGAGGACTTTAAGAACGCTGTCAAGGTCTTCTTTGACAATGTCGGTGGACAGATTTTGGATGTGGCGTTGGATCGCTTGAACAGGAATGCGAGGATAGTGTTGTGCGGTAGATACAGTTTTCTATGCGTAAGATCGGGATTTGCTGACTGTGTTACTATATCTGCTTGCAGTGCGTTGATCATGTTGACCTCACCCGGAAGGTGCACTTACTCGTCGTGTAGATTCACCAAAGCCTCGTGGGCTTGAAAAAATTGTTTGGCCTTGTCTTACAGCGAGAGGTTCTATTGTCTGCGTTCCTTCGTTGTCCACAGCTCAATCTGTGCCACTCGCCGCCTTGCATAGTTTAGACCGCGTTTCGCAGTATCCTAAAGCAATTTCTGAGCTAACTGTTGGCTGACGGTACGCTCAGACCAAAGCTCCATGTCGTCGATGGCTGAAAAATGCACCAAAGGCAAATATTACTGGTGTTGTTTTCCGGAGGTAACACATTCAATTTCTATACCCGAGATCCTTGAATCTACAATGCAGTTTGAACAGAGTTGCCCAAGTCTCAATAAATAGCAAATTAAACTGCCAAAGTTGTTTGGTTGTTCGGTTTTCGAAGTTTCCTGCCTAGGGTAATTCTAACCGATGACACGACGGGGATTCGACGACCTGGGATCGCTCCATGTCCCGAAACAAGCAAGAAACGTACTGTAAATAGTAGACGACGAAATCCATGCGATCCACGCTGAGGTCGTTCGCAAGTTGTACCCAGTTACCCTTTCCAATGAGAAGCAACATTTCCCTACGCGAGTTGTCCAATTTCCATCCGCTCACATCGACGACTACACATTCCCATTTCGGGCGTTATCTGCCATCGTATTGACGAAGGGCTCCTTGTCGAGTGATCGATTGTGTGGTCTAATCGCCGAGAGATAGCCTGACGGGACAAGATCGTTGTCCTCGTGGTAAATCCTATGTGCGTCGAGGAATGCAACGTGCTGTGGGGTTAGGACTATCGAACCGACACGGATTCACGTCAACTTCTTGCTTGCACCTCTAGGTGAGAACCCCAAGTACGTACCCCGAGAACAAGAGCTAAGGAAAGTATCATAAACGAAGAATGCGAGGAGGGTGGCTGGGATGTTCGTGATTGCAGCTATCGCAGCGTATGGGCCACCTGCAGCTTGACGACCCCAGATTGTCATTGCCATCAAACGTCCGCCGACGTCACGAGCTGTGTTTGCGGCAACTGGAAGCAGTGGGCATATGATCAATAAGTGGGGTTCAATCGTGGAGAAGGCACGCACTTGAAGTTGGAGAAAATCCCCAAATGGCAACGCCACTGTGGTATGGGTCAGACGAACAGTTGATAAACAGATGACAAAGGGTTCGTACTATGTGAATCCAATGACCCATGGTGCCGCTGCTGGTGGTATCATGTGGTTAGTTGGATCGAGGCATGCGCTTATGGAAAGGCCAAGAACGAGGTCCTTTGCATACTATATCAGACTAACTGCCGGGAGAAGAGCATGAAATACTCACAGTCATAAACTCGTTAAGGAGGACCCGGTTTAAATTAGTCCCAGGCGATACATAGAGCCCGAATATTCCTCCCGGGCCAGCAGGAGTGAACATCGTTGTGTTATAGAGGCCCTTTTCGACGAGGACGCCTTCCGCGACCTTGAGAAGGGTGAGTACTTTTCTCCCCGAGTCTGAAGCCGATCGAAAAAGAACATACCACGATCAGGTCATTCCACTGCACATATATAATAAGGCACGCCAAATAAGCGCCAAATATCTGTGCTAGTATGTACCTATATTCGATGTTAGCATTACCTGATGCACTGCGCTAAGTGCGGAAGACCATGCGATAAGAACGTACATGGCAGCTTTTCGCATGGAAAAACCTCTGAATAAGACGAATGAAACGGTTACACTGGGACTGAAGTGACCACCAGAAGCCGCCGCACAGATCGTGATTGCAAGCACGATTCCGATGGAATAAGCAACGCCGATGGTAAATAGAGCTAGACGTCAAGGTCAGGATCCAACATTACGCATCATCGAGATATAGACTGACAGCCGATTGGTTGAGATGTGAGATTTCCGACAATGAATGCAGCTGTGGATCCGACACCTGTGGGATAATGGATTTTCAGGGACTACACACTCCTCGGGACGAAGCTCAGCCAACCCGCGTAAACGTATAAAAACACACCAAGCTGTACGCAGCCAAACTGTCAGTTGTATCTGAGAGGGCATATCATAGGAATATAATACCATCTCGGCAACCATTTGAGTAAACATATGGATTCTGGCATGTTTGACCCTCTCCCAAGAAGTCATGTATCGTGGTCGGGGGGCAATATCGCGGAGGCGAACTGTTGGATAGGACATGGCAGTAGAGGGGATGAGGGACGAGGGAAGAATGTTGAGGTTCTACCGAACCCTTTAAAGTCTCTAACCCAGCAGAGTATGTCATCGAACATGACATAAAATTTATCCTGCTTGCATATACCGAAACGCGGTGCGAATCGCAACGCTCGTGACGTGGCAAATCCAAGGCCTGTTCCTGTTCTCAGCACTGGAATCACGAACCGCCGTTTTGATAACAGGGGACCCTATCAAGATCTGCCCGATCGACGAAATCCGGGGGCAAGTGTGCCTTTTTGTGTAGCTCCTTTAACGTGATTCGGATCCCAAAAGGCAGATTTGTTAATTATTGACTGCAGTGGCACGCGTGTGCATTAAGGGGTTAAGATGATTGACGTTGGATCTTGTGCTCCGCAGCATCGATAACATTTGGTGTAACGGGTCGGATATACGCAACGGAATCCGCTAATACCCTGTGGACGAAGGTCCCGCAGCTCGCCACAAACCGGTCCTGGCCGGAGCCGTCAGCTGCGAGGAAGCTCCTTGGATAGGCCACACACCGGTCTGGTGCTCTCCAGAGCACGCGGAACAAGTTGCTGCCAAACAGCCTAGGCGCTTGTTCAGTTGGAGGGTATTTGATTACTCCAACTTGAACCGATGGGACCTGACACGCGTTGAAACAAATGATTCGGGCGCGCGGCTTCCAACGCGGTGACCGTGCGTAGTTTATGCCACCCTAAATCCAATACAACGATCAATACCGGTTTCAGACTGTTATCCGGGTGTGTTCGAGGGAAGAGCTGGGATGCGGGGATAGCGCGTTGGCCGTACCTTCGTCAATTACCTTGTTAAATGTTTCCAGCCAGACATTACTTTGGGCGATACCGCTCTTTCTCGCGCTTGCATCAAACTCCGAAAGGCTCTTCATGCCTATGCTAAACTCATACTGGGTGCGTGGGCATGATGAGCAGAGATACTGATGACACTAGAATAGCAACTCGCTGCGGATTCACGGGCCTAGTCGACATTTCATATGAGGGGTTCTTGGACGAGACAGTTGCCACTGTTAATACAAGGCCCGCCAGGTTAACGAGTGTGGTCACGAGTGATGTTAAGTTCGTCGTGAAAACGTCGCAAGCAGCGTATTGTTAGTTATTTACAATATGAGTGGCTACCGGAGTCTGAACGGAACAGGTTCGTTATGTTCTTTCGTTCTTTCCACGGGGTGCACCCCTCATACACGCCTAGGAGAACGAGCAGTTTTGCTCGCTGAAAGTAACACCCGGCTGGAAACAAGGCAATTGACAAAGGCACGGCCGACACGCTGTCCTCGCGTTACAGTTCTGCCCAAACACCAATATAGGTTTGTCTATAGCCAGTAACCGTAGTCAAACACGCGGGACTCAGCGGCAGCACAAATAGCACACAGTCACCCCGCAAGTCGCGGGTTCATCATTTGTTCAATGCAATCAGATTCCGATGAATCGGGGTATTCCAAGTACCCTCGACAGGCACCTACGCTGCTCAGTGACATATTCCAGTGAAATCGTGTGCTGGAGTGTATCAAACTGGTGTGTGGTCTATATGGAAGCTTCCTCGCAGGTAATGGTTTCCGCCAGAACGATGACCGGGTTTGTGGCGAGCTGCGAGACCTTTGTCCAAGATATCACCAAATTCCGTTGCATATATCCAACTTGTTGTATTCTTCCAAAGTTTATCATTGGGGTACTACACACCACGGGTGGCCTGGTGACCAGTTGGTCTGGTCACCAGGCCAGACCACGGGGTCCGTGCTTCCATGCATAATCTCAGGCCATTCTACCCCGATTCTTAAAGGAGTGACGCCGAACCACGCTTTGCCCCTCGGAGTTCCTCAACTAGGTAAATGTGCATCGGGTGACTCTATTGACGGAGTGGCGTAGCCATAATCCGGCAGTGAATAGAACAGGAATAGGAAGAGGCTTTTGATTCGCCACATTGCAAGCATTATGATTCGATGTTTACGACCGGGATCAAGTCCATGTCACGTACGATGACATATTTTTAAAGGCTTGGTTTGGTGGAACCTCGACGTTCTTCCCTCATCCTCTTCGTTGCCATGTCCTACCCAACAGTTCGCCTCCGCGATGTTGTCCCCCGACCACGATACATGACATCCTGGGAGAGGGTCAAGCACACAAAAATATATTTGTCTGCCGAAATGGTTGCCGAGACGGTATTGTATTTCTATGATGATATGCCCACTCAGGCGCAACTGACGACCTCACTGCGTACAGCTTGGTGTGTTTTTTTACGTTTACGCTGGTTGGCCGAGCTTCTTCACCCAAACGAGTGTGTCATCCCTAAAAGTTCGTTATGCCACAGGTGTCGGATCCACAGCTGCTTTCGTTGTCGGAAATCTTACGTCTCAACCACTGGGCTGTCAGTCTACGTCTCGATAGTGTATGATGTTGGTCCTGACCTTGATATCTAGCTCTATTCACCGTGGGCACTGCTTATTCCATCGGAGTCATGCTTGCAATCGCGGTCTGTGCGACGACCTCTGGTGGTCACTTCAATCCTGGTGTCACTATATCATTTGTAACATTCAGAGGGTTTCCTATGCGAAAAGCCGCCGCGTACGTTCTTCTCGTATGGTCTCATGCGCTTGACGCAGCGCCTCAGGTAATTCTAAATTGAATGTAGGTACATATTAGCACAGATACTTGGTGCCTATTTGGCGTGCCTTTTCGTATATGTGCAGTGGAGAGACCAGATTGTGGTATGTTTTTTTCTGGATCGACTTCAGAGAGAAGAAGACTCAGCGTGCTTAAGGTCGCGGAAGGTCTGCTCGTTGAGAAAGGCCTCTATGACACATTGATGTTCACTCCTGATGGTCCGGGAGGCATATTTGCGCTCTATGTATTGCCCGGGACAAACTTACACCGAGTCCTCCTTAATGAGTTTATGGTTGTGAGCATTTTATATTCTTTCCCCAGCAGTCACTCTGACATCGTACGTAAAGGACTTTGTTATTGGCCTTTCCATAAGCGCATCCATTGATCCAACCAACCACATGGTACCACCAGCAGCGGCACCATGGGTCATTGGATTCACATAGTACGAACATTTTGTAATCTGTCTATCATCTGTTTGTCTGACCCATACCCCAAGTGGTATGGCCATTTGGGGATTTTCTACAACTTCACGTACGCGTCTTCTCCACGATTGAACCTCACTTGTTGATCATCCATTGCTTCTAGTCGCTGCAAACGCGGCTCGTGACGTCGGCGCGCGTATGATGACAATGACAATCTGGGGTCGTCAAGCTGCAGGTGGCCCATACGCTGCGATAGCCGCACTCACGAGCATCCCGGCCACAGTCTTTGCATTCTTCTTTTATGATACTTTCCTCAGCTCTAGCTCTCGAAGTATGTACATTGAGTTCTCACCTGGTGGTGCGAGCAAGAAGCTGATGTGGGTCTGCGTCGGTCCAACAGTCCTAACCCCATCGCACATTGCGTCCCTCAGTGCTCATAGGATATACTACGAGGACAGCGGTCTTGTCCCGTCAGGCTATCTCTCTGCGCTTCAGTCATACCAGAATACGACCCCTTCGAGATCATTCGACGGAAAGGCTGTTGACAATACTTTGATGGAGGTCGTTGCCAAAAACGTCTAGTGGTCAATCTCAAAGATGGTAGTAGATGGAAAGCTGATAACTCGCGATACGAAAGTGTCACTTCCATCGGAAAGGGTAGCTGGTGTAACATACGAACCACCTTAGTCTGAACCACATGGATGTCGTGGTCGACTATGTACAGTACATTTCTTTCTCGTTCCAGGGCGTGTAACAAAAACCCAGTTGTCAGAATTCTGTTGTATAGTATACTTGCCCTGCTAGCGGACTCAGAAGATCAAGTTGAATGTGAGGCTCAAAGTGTTTTGTGGTGCATCAACAGTGGCTAGAGCCTAGAATCCTATAAGGATCTAAAGATGATAAGAGAATGCAGTCAAACTTAAACTCCCAACCAATTGTCAACATCTCAAGGGTTAAGTCATACAAGGAATGGTTACCAGGACAACCAGTTATTAAACCACTGTAGTAGATGTCACTGATCATGGTTTTAAAGGACAAATAGTCAATTTTATTACAGATTCCTAGCTGAAGGGATAACAATCAGAATTCCTTGTCCATTGGAGATGAACACCGGGCATGGGAACCTGAGAGCAACTTATCTCATGCAAAGGATGATACTCATGACTTCTATTAATTTTTTGTCGCAGCCCACCGTTGTCTGTGACTTGGTAGAAACATCTCATTGTACATGATATGGCCTTGGTCCTGGACACATTTACCAACTTATGTGAATCACATTGACACTGCTTATAACACGGCAAATTTGAAGCCTGTTCAATGATGTTCTCTTCACTCCGAGATGACATTAGTCTTTTAACAAAGAAAGTCAACGATTGAAGAATTCCAGGGATACCAAGATGAGGTGAAAATTGTGGTCCTGTGCGAGTGTGTGCATGAAGGGGTCCAGTTCATTGACATGCTATGATCCATGGAAGCACTGAGTCCTGTGGTCCGCGCTATCTGTGGACAAAGGTCTCGCAGCTCACCACATATCCAGTGTGGTGTTTGAGGGGATGCGAAGTCAGCCATGCCTTCGATGCCTCGTCAAAGCTTTCTAGCCGGGCGGTACTTTTACAACTGGCAGTTAAAGGGAGGAATACGAGGTGTTTCGTCGTGAAGGCGTGCCACTGCCAATGAATGTAGAGGCAATGGAAGCCACGACACGCGCTGGGACCCCTGTGACCACATTCAAACTCCGGGGTGGTACGGTGTCGTCCTGGACAAGGACGAGGACGAGCGGCGGGGGGGATGGACTGGAATGGGGGACGTACTTACTGGTCACGGATCTGCGGAGATGTTGCTCGGGATCGTCGTGGACGTTTGGGCCGCACTGAGGGCGAGGGGAGTGGTCTTTGGGGTCCTTGGATGAAAGCAGTGTCAAGTTCCCGCGGGTTGGCTTGGAGTTGTATTGGGCTTCGAGGCCTTCGTAGTGAGCGACTCTTCGACTTGACTCTCCAGTCAACCGCCCGCACGAAACATAAAATTGTTTCCCTTCATCTTCTCCTCGCCAGCTTGCAAGGGCTTGTTTTTTTTTTCTTTCCCTTACAGGCAAAATCCGCGAGTCTACCTTGATTCTTCTCCAAGCGGTCTTTAGTCGCGTCGTACTTACTATCTCTCGTCATTTCTGCTGTCTTTTGCTCTTTTCCCTCCTATCTTCTCTCCTTGATTTTTCTTTACTTCCTATTTCTTCACAATGGCAACCACTTCCCGTTCAAAGCAACCCAGGAAGGGTATGGCAGACCCCACTACCCGGTATGTCTACACCACATCGTTGCCACATATGTCCTGGTTCATCATCCTTACTCCTTCCCTTTCCCCCGATGTAGTCGTCCAGCATGGTCAGCCGCAAGAGCTTCCCCCACGTTTTCTCCAGCGAACACCCCATCTCGTCTTCCCAATGGTCCTTCCGCTCCTCCTCAGGGGAGTTTCCCCCCACTACCCGCTCACGCCAATGGCACTCGTTCTCAGGATGCGCCTCAAGATCGCTTCCTCCAGTCTCTAGCTGGTCTGACTGTGCGTCTTACATATCCGATTACCTCCCGTGTCTACATCTTCCGTCCCATACTAGGGTACAACTGTCACCTTGTCGACAAAAACTGGTCAGCGTTACGAGGGCGTCATTTCGTCCACTACTCCTGACGGCGACATGGCTGGTGTGACTCTGAAGGACGTCAAGGAGATCTCGAAACCGGGCACTCCTCTTAAAGATACTCTCTTCATCCCCTCCACCAACATCGAGGGTTGGTCGTCCGGGCCAGCTGATGCTAAAGTGTCCAATGGTGACAGTAAGTCCTCAAACGCAAATCCACCCGACGCTATTGCGTCGACATTGAATCGCTTTGCGTCTTTCCTCTACTCCTTGTTCTAACTTGATTTCGGTACTGATGTGGCAATTTTCCGTGATAGCATTTCGGACGGATACTGATATCAGCAAGGGAAAGATTTCACGAGAGCGCGAGTTGCAGGCGTGGCAATCCTCAGATTCACCGGCGTCATCTGGTGCACCTGCTCCCCACCACGACGGGGCCGGAGATGAAATTACATTCGGGCCTGGGGCAGTCAATAACACCTTGTGGGACCAATTTGCCGCCAACGAACAGATGTTTGGTGTCACGACATCGTTCGATGAGGAGGTTTACACGACCAAACTTGATAGGTCTGCGATAGACTTCAAAGAGAGGGAACGAAAGGCAGTGCGCATTGCTAGTGAGATCTTGGGGGTATGTCCTCTAGCACGACGGTGCTCTGCTGAATATTAAAGGACATGCTCATAAATTCGACAGAGTACCACCAACAATCCACATACAGCAGAGGAGAGAAATCTGAACCTCGATGACAGTGGCGTAAACGAAGAAGACAAGTGAACCTTTCTATTTTCGCCTTACTTGCACGTCCTTACGGCGCAGCATAGATATGGCGCGGTGGTTCGTGGTTCAAATGCATATATTCCCCCCGGTGCACGCAAACATCAACTGCAGCAGCAGCAACAGCCTGGTTCTGCTGGAGCTTCAGCCATCAACAGTCCACCGTCGAAAACCGACATTCAAGTTTCTGTCAATGGCCCTAACGGAACAGCGGGTCCTCCAAAAGAGGTGCCTCCAACTGCCAAATCGACCTCTCCAGCACCGTCGACGTCGTCAGTGAACAAGGTATGTAGTTATATGTACTCCTAGAGGATCGAGCATCGGATCAGCTTCTTATTGATCATCATGGTTTTCATCGGTGTCTTTATAGCCGCCAGCGGATCCTCTCCCAGCGTTCCGTGACTTTGTGACCAACGAGAGGCAACGCTTGACCCAGAAGAAGCAGGCACTAGTCAAAAGTGAGATGGACAAGCGCAAGGCTGAGCTACTCAAGTTCTCCCAGACATTCAAGGTCAGTGACCCATCCACATATTCTCTAATACCTATAATTCACACGACATGCGCAGCTTAACAAACCCATTCCTGACGATTTGGTACCAATCCTGGCGAAGGACGAAGAAAAGCAGCGGCTGATTCGTGAAAAAGCCACTCAGGATGCAACCTCGGCTTCAGCTCGTACGATTGGTGCCGTAGGAACACTCAACCCATCTCCAAGTGCTTCGCGTGTACCACAAATACCTGCCTCTACCAAGGTTGCACCTGATGCGGCGCGGAAACCTATTTCGGTTGCTACTGCCTCAGCAAAGCTACCTGCCCCGACTTCATCAGCGTCCACATCCAAAGTAGCTGCCAAAGCATCGGAGCCTGGCAAGACAAACGGCAAACCAACGATCAACATGTACATTCAACCCATACCCCCTTACAAAGGGAGTAAGACGAAGTCACCTAGCCCACAAACAAACGGAAGCTCCTCAACTACTACAGTGCCGACCTCGCCGACCTCGACAAACCGGCTAAATGCAAACGCGTCATCCTTCCGGCCAAATCCAAAAGCAAGTGCCTTTACTCCTGTAATATCGAACGCACTGTTTATCCCTCACATCGTAATACTGACGTTGAGGTGTCTTGTTTGCTCTATGTAGGGTCCTACTTCACCTATTCCCAGCACTGCCTCTGCCTCTGCCTCGGCATCACCACATGTCAAGCCAGCTGAAACGGTGAGGTTGATAACCCGATGATAGCGTATCGCTCAATGTGGCTGTAGACCCCTCCTACCCCCAATCCCTTTTTTGGTACAAAGGTCGTCAAGAAGGCTATGGTCCATGTCAAGGATGATTTCAATCCTTTCAAACACAACAAGGTTGCTGAAGCTAGCAATATCAGTATGAGATATTTCATACCTCTCTCTACACTATGGCTTACTTGTTTCAGCTGCGATGTGGCCGTATAATGGCAAAAGATATACAAACATGTTCCCTCCCCTGCCTCAGCAACCACAGCAACCTACTCACATGGCGCCACCCGGTCCGCCACCCGTCACCCATCACCCATATGAAGAGGGCGAACAACGTTTTATTTACGTTCCTTACTACCACGGACAGGTAAGAGATTGTGATCTTTGACCCATTACGGAAACCGACCTCTGGTCACAGCCTATCATGCCAGGCATGGCCCCTCCGCCACCCGGTGCCTTCGTGTCGGCGCCTTTCATGCAGCCAATGCCTTATCCCCCTGCCATACCACCAAACGCACAGCGTGAGTTGTTGTCGATCTACTGTTGAGCGATAACCAACCTATCGGCCAGCTATGTACGCCGCGTCGCCAATGCCACAAATGCCACGTGCGTCTTGCGTTATGTCGAACGTTACGAACTTATCGTTGACTGTTTTCTTACTCTAGCACCACAATACATGCCACCACCCCCTGGCACGTACCCACCTCCGCCAAATGGCGCAGGTCCCCGTCCTTCCATGCCGCCGACCCCTACCCCCATGCACGCACACCCATACTACCACCAGAGCCCACAATGTTTGTCTTGATTTCAACTCAATTAGCTCTGGTGACTGAAGCCGCTTTGTAGTACAACACGCCGTTCCGTACCCGATGATGATGCCACCGGGAGGCCTCAACGGGCCTCCCCACGCGTACGAGACAGGTCCAGCCCCGCCACCGATGGGCGGTGTGGGTCACACATAACATGGCCCTGCTGCATCATTCTTTCACTTTTTTCCCCCTCATCGTGCTATTTGTTGTTGTGAGGTCAAGAGCGATCGAGCCAGTCTTTGTTGTACGTGACATGTCCAAGGTCGAGGAAGGCACATCCAGGGCCTTTTAGTACTGTAACTACGATACTCTGCTGGCATAAACTGCTTTGGATACAGGATTGTGAGCTCGTGAATTCACAGAACAAGTTGAGTGTGCAGATCATCAGTCATTCAATCACAACGATCACGAAAACGTCGGCCAGCCTGTCATGGTCTGTGCGCATATCGCGAAACGTATATATACCCTCGCTGGACAAGGAGAATGCTTACCACTCTGGCCTTTTGGCTTAGATCAAGTGTAGTATCTGTTCTTAATAGTTTAACCACTATTATGGGGGCACCGCCCTCATTCTTTGATTATCAAAATTTTGCCGCCCTTGTTCTCCGTGAGCTCGGCTTGCACCTCTGGGGACGTGATGACCCTGCCACTGCACTGCCGGCTCGTGTCGTCGGGGGGTCTCCCTCGCTTTTGTTTTTTCTTTGCTGTCTCCCTCCCAAGTGTCAATCGGCACTTTGCTCGGGATCAACAAACAGAACTCAATGTGTATACAAACTTGTGATGTGGCTGTCTACACACTTCCATTGCTATGTACTTACAGTAAGCTTCTGTCAGTTTGGAAGAGCATTTCATTTCGATCGATAGCCTACAGTACTGTAGTACGTATGAATAGTGTTGTTTGGTTTCACAGCTTGAAGGAGCTGGTGTACGCCTAGCATCTGCTGTAAAGCAGTGTAATACATGAAACCCACCATGAAACCACCGATAACGTTGGTATCAATTACAGGTATCTCCGACGCCACAGTTCGGGGAAATTTTTCTTACAGGCGTTGCACTGGTTTCAACTTTCGTTATCGTTTGCCGACCCATACAACCGCTCAAATTTGCAAAGAAAGGAAAATGAGTCCGAAAAGTAGCTCCTTCAAGTTCCATCATATAAAGTTCAGCCCCTTGTTCGTTTCTTGATCTTCACCTTCCCATCTATGGCGGTATTTACACTGCGTCAGTATTTTCGCGAGCAACGGCGTACCCTCCCTCAACCGAGAGTGGTCGATGGCGTCAGCTCAAAGACATTCATGGTGACTGGGTCAAACGTTGGGCTGGGTTTTGAAGCTTCGGTACATCTCGCAAAGATGAGACCCAAGTTACTCCTTGCCACAAGTAGGAACTTGGCCAAGTGCGAACAGACACGACAATGTAAGTATTTGCAACCATGCCGAGCTCCGCCAGACTGACGTGGTGAAAATGACACGTTAAGCCATCCTTGGGCGAGCAGCTGCAAGCGGCGTACCGAGTACAGAAGTGTATGCTTGGCCACTCGAGTTGGGGAGCTTCCAGAACGTGCGCTCCTTTGTTGACAAGTTCGCAACGGATGGAAATGGAACGCTGAATGGACTCGTCGCAAACGCTGGTGTGCTTCCCGGCGATTACGCTCAGACGCAAGACGGCTGGGAAGTAGCGTACTTACAATTCCTTCCTACTCCCATTCAGATGATCTTACTGATTTCATCACACCAGGCTACAAGTGAATTATCTTTCCACTGCACTGCTGAGCATCCTGCTCTTGCCATACTTGATAAATTCTTCCTCTCCAGATTCGCCATCACGTTTGGTTATCGTATCGAGTTTTGCACATTATCACACTCCCAAGTTAAAGGCAACAGAGTCGTGGAGCAATATCCTTGAAACCATCAACCACCAGAATTTTGGCAATGGGTCTGTGATTCTTCCGCTATATGTGAAATTATGCTCAAGATTAGTCATCACTTTAGTGTGGTTCGTTATGAAGTTTCGAAGTGTGAGTACTGCACTACGTATGCACTTGTTTAAGTTGACTGTCAGAGCTTCTCAGTACTGGAGATCATATTCATTCGGGAACTCGCGTCGCGTCTTCCTGATACCACACCTGTCGTTGCCTGTACGGTCAACCCAGGTTATTGCGTGTCAAAGATTACTCGGAACGTTGCGGAAAAATGGATTATGGCAATGTTTAGAACGTTGTTCTTTGTGCGATCGGCAGAGGAGGGTAGCAGAACACTTGTTCATGCCGCCGTTTCCAGTGATCGTTCAATGCATGGTCGGTACCTGTCCAGTTGTCAGGTTACTGAAGAAAGCGACTTTCTATTCACTCCTGAAGGGAAGGCTTTTTCCGCCAGGCTCTGGGTATGAACTGTTATCCTTGGTGTGCTGTTGGATTCTTATCTCACTGAACCGGCAGGATGAAACTATCACACTTTTGTCTGGTATTGACAGCCGAGTCTCCGAAATCGTTGAAAATTTTTTGCGTGTTGACTCCTTGTGAAAGCTGGGTAGGACCCTACCGGGTCACTATGATCGAACAGAAATATTGTGGTGCACACATTCGGATCGCCTCATATGAATTTACCTACTCTAGAGTGAGAGGGACATTAGAAAGTGATCTCGTACAATGGGAGAGGAGAGACCTTCCTCGGTTATGATATTAGATTTTGGGAGTATGTAGTATGTGTACCCATTACTTTTATTTGAGATTCACTTGATTGAGTCATCACGTATCGCAACTGTTAGCCTATTAACAGGGTAATCAATTGATATATAGCACGAACGTAGCATTTAAAATCCACTGGAAAACACAAAAGAGTTGAAAATAAGTGTGGGATATGCAGTGGAAATGATACAATGCGAGCAATGCAACGTTCAAACGACTCTGCATCAAGCAGTCACATTAACCCCTGGCTTTGTTTCTCATTTCTCGTCATAATGTTTCAGTCCTCTCCGGTCATATGTGACCCTACTGGGCCACAGTTTTCACTGGGAGTACCCCTCGTAAGTCTGAAGATCTGCCCAGATGCCAGCATAGAACAGTTCCTGCACGTGACCGAACGCGTCGCGTGGGTTGTAAAGAAAACGCCAACTTGCCAGAAACGCCAACCGTGACTAACAACATTTGGCAATGCCCGCCCTGCGGCCGTCTCAACTTGAACATCAACGCGCTGAATATCGCGCGAGCATCAAAGAAGCTCTTGAAGAAGACGAGGATCCCCTCGCCGCTTACGATGATTTCATCAAATGGACATCGCGTACCTTCCCCGAGAATGATCCTGGCTCAGGACTCATACAGCTACTCGAGGAGGTTACTAGGAAATTCAAGGACGATGCGCGATATAGTGGTGATCTGAGATATCTGAAGCTTTGGTGCAGCTATGCGAAAATGGTCGAGAAACCCGGTCTCGTATACGCCTATTTGGTGAAGAGGGAGATCGGATGTGTATATGGATTGTTGTGGGAGGAATACGCTCTGGCGCTTGAAAAGGAGGGGCGGTACGCTGCGAAACTTGGTCAGTCGTTGCAGAAAACTAACTATCCGACTCAGACGTACAGACGCCGACAAGGTATTTCGAACTGGCATAGCTCGCAGTGCACGGCCCATCGAACGACTCAAGAAAAGGTACCGGGATTTCCAGTCCCGCCCTTCCTCAAAACACCAGTCGGCTTCTTTTCGGTCCAGTGGAAATTCTGAAGTAGACGCCCTCCGGCGGAGTCCATTCAAGAATCACGATCCAGCACCCTCGACGTCTTCCTCGACTTCGAAATCGTCATCTGCTGTTCCCTCAAGCTCTACGAATAACCCTAGCACTGCTCACGGTCGCTATGCACCCATGCTTGCTCCTCCGGCGCCAGGGAGACGGCCGGAGAAGCTTCGTTTCAACCTCTCCCTGCTGTTCACACCTTCTGGCGTTGAATATTCAACACAGGAAGTGCGTGCCCGCTCAATGGGTCTTTTAGGCAAGAAGTGGGGTCCGCCACCTGCTTCGGAGCTGCGTGATTCCTCGTCTGGCGCTGTGATGGTGAACTTCAACGACGATGGCTCAAAAAGCACGCAGAATATGGGCGCAACTGCCGCGGGAGGCAAGCGAAAGAGTGTCAATATTAATGAACCCACCGTCACAATTAACACGAAGGAAGCCTTGGCAGACGTCTTTGGCATGTATAACTCTCCGGACAAAACAGTCAAACGTACCATGCCAGGTAGTAAGCATGCTCCTGTGCGGAAAATCGAGCCCATGGGTGGACGTAGAATTGTCCCCGAATCCAAGTCGGAAGGTCCTCGCACCCTGCCACAGAGCGAAAATGCAAAACCTCCGGGTCCAGGCAAGTCATTCAAATGGATAACTTCGGGGCAGGTTTAAAGGGGTGCTTTTGGTAGCTTTCAAGCCCTTTGTCGACGAAAACGTACCACGCAAGGAGAATCCTGCTCCCCCACTCAAGGTAAACTCTCCTGCATTTCCGTTTAGGTTATCACGACCTCACGCATATTGCACCATTCTCAGTTCAAACCATTTGTCGATGAACCTAAACAGGCTTCCGTTGCGCCTACCCATGAGGCAGGCCGCCGGGCGCTCTCCCTCAAAGATTCAAGCGTTGTTTCAGGCAAAGATGTCTCTGCGAACCCTTCCACTACTAAACCATCGCCTCTCAACGGGTCGAAATCGTCTGTGCTCAAACCTATCTCGGAAGAGCCACAAGGTTTGCCCGTCTTCTCAAAGCCCTTTACACCTGTTTCCCAGAAGGAGCCTCTTGTTCGGCCTTCACAGACTAAAATTAACTCTGACGCAAAAACTGGAAATCAAGGACAGGCACAGCCACCATCTCAACCCTTCGTTCCGTTTGTTGACTCGAAAACACCTTTCAAAGTATTTTCCCGTCCGCCGGGTCAGGGTGAAAATGCAGTTTTAGGTTCTGGCGGTGGAAGCGTGTTCACACCGAAGCCTCCATCCGCTACGGGCCTCGGTGGTGGTACTAGCACTGGCACATTCAAACCCTTCATCGATAATGCGCAGCCGGTCGAGACGCCAGCTTCAACGAAGAAATCAAATGTGCTGCAACAGCGTGTGATGCCGATTCCACCGATAATCGAAGAGGCCTCCACGGACGAGTCGAGCGAGGCTGACCTACGCGAGGCCGCTGGAGATCCCGATGCAGAAGATGGACACGTCATTAGCAGCGGCAGCCGCAGTGGCTTTTCCGAGAGCGAAGATGGGTACGCTGATGAAGGTGGTGAAGCAGAAGCCGAAATGGAGGCCGCGGTCGTATCGTCGAGCGACAGCCAGTTCGATGATGACGATGATTACCATCAATCCGCACAGGGAGAACAAGTGTACGGAGATGAAGACGCATTCCGGGAGGAGGATTTTGCTGACGAAGACGAGGAGAACTATCGGCCACCGCTTGGTGGGAGATTTGGTCGAATCAACGTCATGACTCCGATTACTGAACGAACGTTGGAATTTAGTACGAGAGGGTTCCCAACGCCAACCAGCACCACGCAAGCTGGAGAAGGTCTGAGCGACGAAAGAGAGTGGAGAGAACGGGGAGGACAGGAAAGTGGTCGCTATGCTCTCGAAGTGGCGGAGAAGCTAGCTCAGGAGGTTCGCGAACAGGAGGAAGACAACGACCATCACAACATACGCGACGGTGTTAGAACGGGCGACAATGAGGCCATCGAGGAATGCACGGGGAGATTCAGCCTTGCGGATTCTATGGCTGTCGTGTCTGCATTCAGACCACCTAATCCTTGTGTTCCCTCCGATCCCCAGATTGTTTCAACCCTCCTTTCGCTTCTCCCTGCAGATGGGGACTTCCATGACCTTAGAGCCCAAGATGGAGGGATGTTGGATGGACTGCAGCGATTTGCGGCGCGGGTGGCAAGAAAGAGCGGGAAGAGCAGGAAGAGCGGATCGACGGACGATGACGAGATGTTGGTCGATCTTGAGGGGAGGTCACTTAGGGTGTCGGGCAAACTTGGAGAAGGTGGTTTCGGCGCCGTGTTCTCCGCACGAGAACTCACCAAATCTGGTGGAGAAGATGACGAGGAGGACGTCGATGTTGATGAGGATGAAGACGACGACGACAACTCCATGGTAGCGCTAAAGGTCGTGAAGCCCCGAAATCTTTGGGAATTCCATATCCTTCGACGTATTCATAGGACACTCCCTGCTTCTCTGACACGCTCGATAATCACACCCCACGCTCTCTACGCTTTCCGCGACGAGTCGCATCTTCTGCTGGAACTCTGTCCGCACGGTTCGCTTTTGGATGCAGTGAACCGTGCTGGGCTGGCAGGTATTTCGCAGCAAGGGGCTTGCCTGGATGAACTTTTGGTCTTCTTTTTCACTATCGAGCTTTTGCGTTTTCTGGAGGGTTTGCACGCTGTGGGCTTTATTCACGGAGACCTTAAAATCGATAACTGTCTGCTCCGCTTCGAGGAACTGCCAGGGTCACTGTCTGGTATTTACCAGCCCAGCGGAGAAGGGGGCTGGGAATACCGGGGCATCAAAGTCATCGACTTTGGACGGACCATCGATGCATCGCTTTTCCCTGCACGCCACGGTCAAGAATTCATCGCTGACTGGCCTGCGGACGATCGGGATTGCTTCGAGATCCGCGAGGGACGACCCTGGACATATCAGACGGATTATTTTGGCCTTGCAGGTATCGTATACTGCATGTTATTCGGGAAGTATATCGAGGCATCGTCGGTGACGCATGCGCCCGACTCTACGGATTTGGAGCCGATTTACAAGATCGCTACGCCGTTAAAACGGTACTGGCAGACGGACATACTGACGAGGTTGTTTGACATCCTACTCAATCCTTGCAGAGTTCGGGAAGACGGGAGCCTGCCGATCTGCGAGGAGCTGGGAGGTGTCCGGGTTGAGATGGAAAGGTGGTTGCAGAGCAACTGTAATCGGAGCAGTAATACGCTCAAAGGCCTGCTCAAGAAGGTTGAGCTGTCCGCGTACACACACTGCTAGTCGTACTTACAGGTGGCGTAGCAAACACATGCAAATCCAAGTGACGTACTTGGATGAGATAGCGAGCACTTGCTCGGCACACCACAAACTATGCAAAACTATCGTCCCCAACCCCACATTGCCATTCCACACGACGCCCATCGACCACCACCAAACGTCGAGGCTTATTCTTCATATCCCTTCGAGGTCGATTCCGCGTCGAGCAGGCTTCCAGATCCATGGAACGTCGCGACGCCAACGCCAGGGGAGCCGACAAACCGGTTTTACGTCCTACCCCATACACGCGCTCGTACTCGCAGTGCCCTAGAACCCGTACCACCCAATCTCGGCCTTCAAGTCCCCGATCCACAACTACACAGATCCGTGTCCCAGAGGCAGACAGCTCATGAGTATTACCACAGATCAAGTAGGTCCGATAGCGGACATCCGTATGGAGAGGAATACAGCAGCGGGAGCGGTGTAACCTCGCCCTTCTCCTCTTCGGTCAACCTTCCCGCAGATGAGGTGGGCATTACGTTCGTATTGATACAACGGGCTTCTCAATTTTGGTTGTAGATGGACTTCAAGCTCGGCTTGTTGACTCGAGAGTTGTCGCATATGACGTGTGTGGCTTGGCCTGGCCTTGCTGGTAGTGACTGAAACTCCTTTAGCCTTCACTCAGAAGAAGGTCTACGACAGTTCCAGAATGGTGAACTCGCAGAGAACGATGAAGAGTGGCATCGTCTCGTTCCCCTTGAAGCGCGTGAAGCACTCGGAAAACGCGAAGTAGAGCGGCAATCTGTGCTCTTCGAGATATTCAAGTCGGAACGAGATTATGTTGCCGACCTCAAGCTCATAAAAGAGGTACTGTAGCAAACTATCTTTCATTTCCTCGAACTCAAGCACGACACAGGTCTTCGTCGAACCTCTTGCTTCGGCTTCGCCACCAATAATAAGCGACACGAACAGACAACAGAACTTCATGTCCACCGTTTTTTGGAATCTGGATCAGATTTGTATATGTCACGAGCGTATGCTAGTAGCCTTGTTCGAAAGGCAGCAGGAGCAGCACCCTCTCGTTCAAAGTGTCGCTGATATCATCCTCGAATGTGGGCCCTCTCCCTTCGCAAGTCTTGACATCTCGCTCAACCTTCATCAGCTGCCTTTGAATTCCAGGCAGACTATGAATCCTACATTAAGCATTACCCCCTTGCAGAGCAACGGCATCGCACCGAACTTAAATACAACAAGCGCTACCAAGAATTCATGCAGCGATGTTCACAAGACCCACGAGTCAAAAAGCGAGACTTGATTACATTCCTCTCACGACCCGTGACACGCCTTCCACGCCTTAACCTCATGCTTCAACATCTCCAGAAACTGGCCGATGCCAATCACCCAGACGCTGAAGACCTCCCTGTAATTTTATCTATCCTGAATGATTTCTTGAAGAGTACCCAACCCGGAATCGAGGCTGCGGAAAATAAAGTAAAGTTCTGGGATCTATGTGAAAGCTTGGTATTCAACAAAGGAGAACTTATTGTAATGTATTTTCTTCCCTCGCCATTCATCCGTGCTGAGATCCTATTTCAGGAACTAGATTACTATAGCGATACCCGCTCACTTATTTATGCCGGATCATTGGCTCGTAGGTCCAAATCCGAAATGGATTGGAACCCTTGGTATGATCTCTATGTAGCGTTACTGGACAACTTTTGTAGGTACTTCCCTAGGCAAAATGGTTCTTTTTTGCTAATAGCATTGCAGTTCTGATAACAAAGGAAGAGAAACGGGGGGGTGTAACGAAGCGTCTGGTTGTGTCTCGGGTACGTCAAATTTGTGGTCTCAAGAAGCCCATGTATAGATGTCACGTCCAGCCTATTCCATTAGAATACCTCAGGCTCGGTAACTTCGATGACCCTCCCGACACTAGGAAAGAGCGCGTCGATGAAGGTGGTATTTTGGACAGTTTACGAGGAGCTTATCGCTCGATCTATCCGTTCACAGTCTATCATGCTGTTGAGAAATTTACTCGGCGATACACGCTATACGCTCCATCCGAATCCATCAGAAAGAAGTGGTATGATGCTCTGGTGGATGCAAAAGGAGTCGATGATGTCAGACGTGAGGCGAATCAGGTAACATAACAACTCTCAACGCGAATACTTTTTTGCTCAGATCCCATTGATAGTGGTTCATGTCTCAAGTCGTAGAGGACGGTGCCTTTCGGGTTCCGGGGAACAGAATGGCCCGACATGCGACCTTGAAGAGGCCGCCATCCGGTCGAGTGATCCAGGCAGCGTCTTTTGGTATGCGCGAATCGATTTGAGCGATTACGATCTCCTGACGGTCCTCAGTTGCTAGCGGCGGGAAAGCCTTCATGGCAGTGTGCTGCTCAACAGGCATCTTCGTGGGTCGCAGAGGTGAAAGTAAACAGCTTCAGATGCCCCTCTAAGGTTACGATCTGCTCACAACGATCGTTAGATTATCGGAAAATACTGTCTTACGAGGATGTCAAGAGCATCATTGTGCTTCAGGACTTCAACAAGATAATCTTTCACCATGACACTTATCTCCTATGCTATTCGCTTGAAGTACTCGCACGAGTTTTTCAGTACCAGTCGCCACCAAGCAGCCTCGACGCGTCTCTTGAAACGGTTGCGGGTCAAGCCGGCAACGTTCTTTGCTGCCAGGCTGGACAGATGGGGGACAGGACAATTGGTAACACGCGCTTATTCTCACATCGTATCTGTCTGAAGAATATCGTTTCCAGTTGTTTATGCCATCAAGAACTTTATACAAGTTACTGTACATGTGGTGGAGGCTTGTCACCCTTCTGAATTCCGCATGGCGTCGCCACGAGCTACGCAGACAGGCTTTCTTTCTTTCCGACCTTATGGTGAA
The DNA here is from genome assembly GCA_019096195.1 of Boletus sp. NGJ. Classification (NCBI taxonomy): domain Eukaryota; kingdom Fungi; phylum Basidiomycota; class Agaricomycetes; order Boletales; family Boletaceae; genus Boletus; species Boletus sp. NGJ. Next base: position 102,696 of record JAGTXK010000189.1, read on the forward strand.
GTATGGGGTGTTTGCTTTATTGGAGTATGAAACATTGACGGACCTCCTAATCTTAAGCCCTTATACGTTCCAAAGGACGTATTCGCTGTTATGCCTTTGGCAAAGACAATCGCGATTTGTACCGAACGAGGTATCGTCATCGCGAACCCAAGCAGGTACGAAGTACGGTGTTTGCACTGCGATAGCTTACTTACTATATTACTTCAGTTCCTCTACGTCTGTCATTGCTGTTGTCCCGGACTTTGGTAGCGCTTCCCATAATTCTGAGCTCAAAGCTCGGTGTGAAACTGCCAAAGCTCTTGGACTTGTCAGACACGATGCCGCAGAACTCATGGTCATCTACGACAGTGAGTGACATCACTGTTGCGATTTTTGCTGAACCCAACTCAAACTCGTTTTCCAGCAATGGGTTGCTATATCACCAAATACGGTCAGCCCACGCGTGACTCCGCGTTCATCCGCTGGGAGATCAAAGCCACTTCTTTCGTACACCGGCCCCCCAACATTCTCCTCTTCTCATCGGAATTCATCGAAATCAGAGATACGCAAACGGGTTTGCTCAAACAAGTGATCGAGGCCGTCGATATACGTCTCCTTATCCAAGCACCACTCTCGCTCGGACCTTTGTTTGTCGGGATGCGGGGCCGCAAGGACGATGAAGACGGGCTGAGTCATCGAATCGTCGAACTTGTAGAAACTGCGGAAATCACGTCGAAAACCCCCATCGCAGGACCGTTTAAAGCCGCAGAAGGTATGTGGGATGAATGGGATAGCATGTAATACTGCCTAGGCGTAACGGGTTACCTTAGATGTACCAAGTAATTTGTGCTTCATAAAGCTACCTATGTATTTCTGTGAGCTTATAATCATAAATTAAAAGCCACTTTTAGGGACCTGTATGTACAGCGTGTATACTACAAGGGAGGTTACTTTGATTGAACGCTATGCATGTTTCAACCAGCTGCCACCACACTTGTTTCACCTTTAGCCCGATATTACGGTGGTATCAGCACCTGGCACAGCAGGTGCCATATCCCGCATCTGTACAGAGAATGGCGTCAAGGTCATTGCAACATACTGTCTCGCAAGATGGACGGCAATTATGAGTGGTGGTAAGGCGCATGCCAAAAGGACGGCGGCTGCAATCGCGGGGGACTGCACGACAATCACGAGCTTGAAGACGGCCATACAGAATATACCGAGAAGGGGGACGGCATGAAGAAGTATAGAAAGAGTTAAGGGGTAAAATTAGATCACGGGAGATATGAGGCAAGGAAGGGGAAAGACAGGCTGGAAGGAGAAAAAGCTTACTTGAAGAAAACTGGCGTTGAGAGTGACACGAAGGTTGATGGTATAAACGAGCAGCGCCAGCGTCGTCGCTCCGAGCGCATTGAATGCTGAAATCGCATGAACGCTGTGGCCGCCAGAGTTGTTAGCGATGCTGCCGATACGATCGAGAATCAACTAACGTGAGGAATGTCATGAGCTGTTCGATCGAGATGCATTTTAGTTCTGGGCGAGACCGACAAACGCGAGATACATACCAACTGGAATGAAAATTTCCGCAAATCCTCCAGCTCTCTTGTGAGCTCGACGAACTTGAAGTGGGGGGGATCATTTCCTGAGTTGATTCGGAGTGCGCGGACCAGCTCGCGAAAGGGGAACGGCATTGGGAAAGTGAACGGTGTTTACGACCGGGTCTCTCTCAACGACGCACGAATATATAGTGAGGAGGCATTAATCTAGTTAGGGGATCCTTGAGCGGGGCTGAGAATCCAAGATAGCAAGCTGGCACACAAAGGGGCGTATATGCCATCCCCTAGGACATTCGGGTAAGTGACTAGACTCACTGGATTTTGGGTCAGAGAAAAGTCGCCAGTCTAGACCTTCAAAGGAGTTGTTCAGTGCGAACATCACTCGTCCCGAAAAGTGATAGTCTCGACCACAGTCAAAATGACCGACACCTTGCGGGCAAGATCGAGGACAGGGGTGAACTCGTGATTAGTGGATAACCGGCATCATCATCATCACCATGGAGAACATGCGGAGGTCTGGACAACGCCACAACAGGATGACTACCTGCTGTGCGTTGCAAAGATAGTGTCTGTTGAACTGGATTCATTCAAGTTAACGGCAATGGCCTCGAACATTTGTCAGGCGCTAGTACCCACAGGAACCACAGCAACCGATAGCGTCTAGACCGCCTGTAGACCAATGAAACCAGAAGAACGCGCAAGAAGAATCGGCGACGGCTGCGGTCTTCACTGGACTCTCGCTGTTTCAAGAATTCAAGGACAGAAATTTAAATGTATCATAACTGTCCACCCCTTGACCAGATATAGCACAGCGACTGGGCTTGCAGTTTGGTTTGATGGAAAGCGCAAGGCAATGGTTAACTCAGAGACAGCGATTTCACTCACCAGATAGTACTACCTCTGGTAAAGACTTTAGCTTTACTAGTGATCCGTCATAGTAGCTAGAATCATGTGACCGATCTTGTTTGGTGTCTTTATTTGGCCTGCCATAACGAGTCAAAAAGTCGTGTCCGTCTTCCGCTACTATACATTGTACGTCGGAGCCGGCAGTGACACTCATGTCCCCAACAGCCCTATCGGTGAGCTCGATATTCCTACTGATTTGTCGTTTCTGAAAGTTTATTGGTCTTTGCCGTCTTTTCTACCCGTCAGCCCGCTAATTTTTTGGCGTAATCAATATCCTCGGCGATAATCTCTGGGCTTCGTGCTGGCCTATCTAGTGTATCAATCACTCCTCGACGCGACCTCTCGGCTCCTATTTCATCAGATGAACCAGTCCTCTCTTCACATAGATGACGACCAGGACTCCCTCTTTGGCTCGCCCCCTCCATCTCCAGCCAGAGGTAGGTCACCATCTCAGGAGACCTTCATCGCAGGTGAAGGGATAGGCCCCATAATCGCCGTCCCGAGTACGGGAGCGGGCAGAAAAAATGTGGGGACCATTGCACTTCCTGGTTCCCATATGTCATGTGCTGAACTACCAGCCGATCTCTCAGCTTCGAGCTTGTCACTTCCTCGTCCTACCTCAAGCCATGACTCGCTAAGCATTACGCCACCCAGCATCGCTGGGACGCCCACCTCACTTCACACACCAGTAGTGGCGTCTAGGTCATCCACCCGCTCAGTCCCCTCCAGGGCATCTTCTGCAGCTAGCAATATCCATTCTACATCCACCTCCACCAGGAAGCGAAGAACCCTGAAAGCAAAGTCTGTGACGCCAGCACCACCAGCACCACCCATCACCTTACCTGGACCAAATGAACCCACTCCACCAAATCTCCTTCGCTCGCAGTCCTCATTACTCGGTCTTGCGGGTCTGGTAGGTTGTGTTAAGCCTGCACAATTATACACCCATAATCCCCAGCACGTTCCCGTCCAACAATCCCGTTCGCACTCACCCATCTGTGGTTCGACGCCAGCCCATCCGATTGTACTTGATGATGACCAGGACACTCCACACATCGGAAAACACCATTGCGATCAACTCCAGACGCCACAGCATGTGGATCAACTCAATCCAGAGATAATGCGCTCGAATATCCTGAACTCCCTCACGAAAGAAAAGAATGTTTTCCCTGTGCTCGAGTCCTTGATCAAGCTCCTTGGCGGTGAACCACACCTTTCCTCTGCCAGTCCTCCACCTCAACCATTCGCGCGGCCTTACGGTCATGGCGTTCTTAATACGCAACCACCTCTCCCTGTTGCTTCCCTCTCTGCTCCAGGTAGTTCAACAGCTCCCGCCATTCCACCACAAAAGCGTCGAAAGCTCAAACATGTGCCTGCTGGAGCAGTTGATTGGGATGTCCCTTTCCCGTTCGCAGCTGGTGAGGGCCCCGAGGCGTATCACGATACTTGGGCGCGAGACAGGGCGAAACAACTCGTAACCCAATTGCTAGAACTTGTACAAAATGCCACTAAAAGGGCTGCTATCAAAACTGCGAAGAGTAGAATAAAAGCTTCCGAAGGACGGACTAGGGCCCAAAGTTCTCAGTCGTCCAGAAGTGCGTCTGTGGAGACACAGATTGGGCAGAGCAACTCGATGCAAGCAGCCATCCGCGAATCCTCATACACCAGCCCGAGCCCCGAAGCTCCGGCTACTGGGACGCCAATGGACAGCCTAGGTGATTTTGCAGCCTCGTTGCAAACACCCAGCACACCGCTTCCTAGTTCCAAGGATAGAATGCCTATGGAATTAGAAGGCGCGGTCGGGGCAGGTTCGATGCCCTGTGATTACTCAGCATTTGAAGAATGGTTGTCCCAACTCCAGCAGTTCGTACCACTTGAAACCAATACGCCTACTCCAGAGTCGGATTGGGGTACTCCCCCAGCGGTGCCCTTGGACTCTTCAGCCTGTAACCCCGCGCCGAACATACCTGTTCCAATGCAGCGCGATGCTTTGACAGCCCCTCATGCGATACGAGACGAAGCAATCGATCCCGCCTTGTTGGCCATATCTCAGCGGGCTGGGTCATCACGTCGATCGGAGTCCCCGACGTCACCAGCATCTGCGCTCACGTCGGGCGACATCGCGCAAATGCTGGACATCTCTCCAACGCCTCCTGTTCTTTCACACTCTCCCCGCACGTCTTTGAGCTCCCTCACAGAGCCACTTACACCGTGTTCTGAAGCCTTTGCTGATATACCAACAAGTATGATAGCCAATCAAGACCTCGTTCATGGTAGGCATCTGCATTTCCATTTCTTAACCACACGAGCTTGCACTCACAAACTATTGCTTTTAGACCCTCCTACCCCTCAACCTGTCGAAAAGGATCCTCACTCACGACCTGCAAATCAAGTTCAAGTTCCGACGTTGTCCTCTTCTCCGACAGAGCCCTCTGAGCCCACTCGCATCACCGCAGTACAGAAAGGAAAGGGACGGGCTGATTTTAGCGTCCCTTCTCCAGCGCCGCCCACATCGAATCGGTCTGCTCCCAATGTGGTTTCTACCGCCAAAGGCGCACTCGACAAGCAGGGGATCCTTGAGCGTGCACGAGAGCGTCGGAGACAGCTTGTTGCAGAGATCGAACGAGCAAAAGTGGAGATATGGGAAATGAGTATCGAGAACGCGGTGTTGGTACACTTCATGAGGGACGGGTCATTATGAGCTCGAATCCATGTACAATGTTGTAGGCTGAGCGCTGCATCAGGCCAGCTTATTCCCATGGAATGAACTTTTGAAGCAAACATTGAAGTACATAACCCGTCCCATTGATTTGAGGAAGATTCGACGACCGTACTCATTTACTTTACATAGAGGTAGTACATACACCCATCACAGTTGTACTAACATAACATCGCCGACTTGAACCTTCGCTTCGACGGTTTGCACGGCTTTCCCTTCTTCCCTTGCTTTCTGACCATCCTCGCCCACTCATCCCACTGCTTCGTGTGCGTAGCCCATGCACCTATTTCAAGTACCTCGAGTCTGTCATGTTCGTTCAAGAAATCCTGAATCTCCGCGGCCATTTCCTTCGCCTTTCCCCTAGCACGCCAGGCCCGATGCGTAAAACTCTCCGCCACCTCCCGAGCCATCCCTTTGGAGAATTGCGCACTGGTGGTGATCACTTCCGAGGTGTCATAGAGCCACTTCGTGCCTCTGTCCTTAATCTCCCTTGCTCGTTCCCGAGCGCGCTCGTGGCGCGCATGAAATGTCTCCTTGAGCGTCTCAAATGACTCCACGTTCTTCTCCAAGTGCATCAATGACTGCTCGATGAACGTCGTCGCCCGCGTGAGGATTATCTGAGTCTGCCGCGATATGGCTTGGACGAGCGCATCAAGGGCATCAAAAATGTCCTGCATGTCCTGATTCATGGACGCAAGGACAACAGAGGCATATTCTTTGACAATGCTGGGAACGGAAGTATGTACCAGGGCAGAAACCGCGTGTCCGGTAGTGGGCGGAGCGCGATGATAAGAGATAGTGGCACTCGTGTCTGGTATCACAGAAAGCGCCTTCGGTCGGTCGTCTGGGGGAAGGACTGAGCGAGGAGGCTGCAACATGAGGTCTTGAGAGAACTTGGGAGGTTCCGACAACGTCGGCGGCATCACGCGGCGGAAATTAGTGGGGTTGGCACGCGACAGCGTCATTGATGTCGATTCCGCGCTAAAGATTGTCATTGAAGATTCTCTGAACGATGATGGCATGGCAACGAGCGAGCTGTCTAATGCTGTAGAAGAGGGAAGACGTTCCCGATAGGGCGCGGGGCGAAGCATTTGCCAAAAAGAGGCGGAGGTCAAGTTAGAATTGAGAGTAACAAGGGTAGGGGAAGTGAAGTGTTGGAGGGAAATCGGAACAGCGGCCCGAACAATTACTCCAAGGACTAGAGAAAGAATAGCGATACTGCGGATTCCAATGAGTCAGCCACAGAGAACTAAGTAGCAGGGAACCCTACATCGTCAGAGCATGTGTGCTGGCCATTATTCCCTTGGACATATTATTGTCCTCGGACCACAAGCGAGAAAACGCCCGGTAAGCGCGTGCTGAGTCTATCATGTCAATGGAATCCTTGTCGACAACGGGGGAGTCCTCTGGCGCAGTTATCCGGAGAATTTGATGATTAGGAATGTTGAGCGTGTCCCGAGTACTCGGAAGAGAGCCTGTTTCAACATTGCTGATATCGGGAAGCTCGCTAGAATATGACGGTGAAACTCGAACTGGTAGATGCAGCACGTGTTCGGGGAGACGCAGTGGACGACATGGCATGAAGACAACCGCGAGAGGACGAACACTTGAGAAGTCTATCAAAGCCAACTGTGCATAGTTGCCGTCAGTTCACTGTTGAAAAGTATTCAAGACCTACATCATCAGCTGTGTCATACGATTGGAGAGTCCTGTCGAGGATAGTAATAACACGGGGGAACGCACGGTCATGCTCGAAGGAACCAGAAACGGTCAGCCGGCGTACAGACCCTTGTAAATTGTCGAGGTCAGGTGTAATGGTGAGGCCGGCACCATGTGCGACTTTCTGCAAGAGCCTATCGACTATGGACCACTTGATAATAGTGGAGAACCCATAAAGGAAAACTTTGAGTTCGGGCCCAGATGGAGAAGGAACTGTGATTGCTGGTGGCTGGCTTGAGCTCATCTGTGAAGCGAATGAGAGCATCTCTTCGTCATCGACTGGACGCGCGTCTGAAGGACCATCCGAATCGGTGGGAGAGGAGAGGGTGTCAGAGTTGCGTTGAATCTCTTCGTAAGATGTGCTAAGGAGCTCTTTACACGAACTAGTGATGGGATCCGGAAAGGATAAGCGAAGATCACGGGACGAATTATGAATGGTAGAAGCATGGAGAGAACTGGTGCGCGACGAGCTGAGGGTGCTGATCATACTTTGATCGAGACCCTCCTTGACGCGCAGCTCCTCAGGAGAGGTCTCCTGAGTAGGATCCAAGTTAAATGTAGCAGGATGTTGGGGAAGGGAGGGCACGTGGGGACTTGGCGCAAGGACGTCATTGGGCATGCCCTCGTCGGCGCTGTCGTCAATGAGGCCTTCCCAAGCATCGACGTCTCCATCGCGAGAGCTGCCATAGCTCAAAGAGGACCGTCTTGACCTAGAGCGAAAGCGATCCTCATGATCTGTCTCTCTCGAAGAATAGATGGAATCGTTGTCATCCGAGTCCCTGTCTGTGCTGGCGATGTCGAGCCAGTCTGAGTCGGAGTGACTGTCGAGCTCTGAAAGAGCAGAATTGTCAGTGGGAATGGACATTGCTGATGGGGCTGGTGGACGTTGTCATGAGAGGGGTCCCAGGACCTGCAGCTTCATTATGTAGTAGCCACTGCCTTTGGCTCTGTTTGACAGGCTGCTGGTCCACAGCCATCGCCAAACTACCGTTTCAAGTACGTTTTCCTCCTCGTACAACATACTTGCACGCGTCCAGATCTACGACGACTTGGGCATTGCCATGGCACAAGCACTGACCAATCTGCCCCAAGACTCCTCATCCTCCTACCCCTGCACTTGGTCATCCAGGACGTGCTTGCTTTAATGCAGGTGATTCGAGAGCTCTTTGATACCCCGTTCCCTGACACGCTGAGCACATGATGGGCACGCAGACATGTCGTGTCATGTATGCCCTTGGGTCGTTGGACTACCTGTGGCACAGGCTCCTCTCCAATTGAGACATCCCTTTAGACATCCCCTTGAATGGCTCCCCTGCTTCTCATATTCAAGGTAACTGTTGTCAGTCGGGTCCGATTTTTGCATGCTCACCATCACCATGATTTGGAGCAAATCGCGGTTGGCATTGCCTTTGCGTGCGGCACTGCTGAGTAAGTGTCTGTCATTCATCATAAAATTAGTGGTTGACGTTCCCAGATCCATTCGCGTATACAATGTTTTTCTACAGGGCGACTCTTCAACTCGCCATTCTTTGGTATTTAAAGCTGCGCCGAATGAACTCTACCCCATGGGTCGAATAGCAGGGATGAAGATAAATGGCGACATCATGATTGCGGTTTTCGCCCCTCCTGCCTCCATTTTCGGGATATGAAGGTCAGATTGTATGCGTAAACCTCGTTCAAGAGCCACTGTCGTTTTTGAGGGTCCATATTGGGTAAGCTAGAAATTCACCCCCCAAAGAATGTTTCACTCATGAATGTGATAGCCACTTGCATGCAATCATCTTAAAAATTTCCGCCGATATTTTGCTCTTGCAACATCACCCTGTACGTCACAAAACACCGCCACTTCGTATCTTTTTATGAGTTGCCGTCCGTCATCCTTGACCCCTCGGTCTGTCTCTCCCCACCTACGCCATGCTGGCCGCAATCAAAAGCTCGCTTATAGCCGGTACTTTGTGGAGTTCAGACGACCCACTGATCTTCGAGTTATCCGATGACGTACCCACCAATACCACGGAGGGCTGTTCTTTCGCCATGGTCGGACATCCTATCCGCACCCAGCGCATGGATATCAATGAGCTGGGAATCGATACTCTTCGCGTCTCATTTAATGGGAGCAACGTTGAATGTATCCACACCCACGTACCGTGCGTTCCATCTCGTCCGCTGGGGAAGTTCGAGTGTCCTCGTCGGGCAAGCGAGCGGTCTGGCTCAACACGGATCCCGATACACATGAATGTACTCTCATGAAATTTGCTCTCGGAGGTAGAAATGGAACAGAGTCAGGATCACGTATCTCTGTATTGATGCCATCGTTTTCTGGCCTGCCCTTTAATCTTTATGACTTTCATTCTTTTGTGTTTAACGACATTTTGTGCAGGATGGCTGTCGGTCTACCATCTGGAGAGTTGTACATTTTGCATCTGATATAAGTTTGCGGGAGTGATCATCGTCCATCGCTCCTCATTTGGAGCTTCGCTGAAGCGGCGCGTGTCTTGCACCAGCGGCGGTTCCCGGGACCCTGGCATTGACGCTGCGCTCAATCAAAGACTAAAACCGGTTGCACTTTGGTGGCGTTTACTCACCGGCGACTTCTACAGTGACCACTTCATGCCATGTACGTCAATCAATTAGCGTTCTGTGGACAGTGACACTGGGTACGGCCCAAACGCCGTATGCCATGAAACGTCTCCAACTTGAAGCACAGCTTCATCCAGTATCCATGTGCTGACCCGGCAATATTTTTCTGGTAACCTTTTGGAGCTGCCCAGATATATAACCCACCCGCGTCCCGTCCCCGGACCAGTGCTTCAGCTTTTAAGCCTCTCCACTGAATGGTTCAGATATGATTTATTATTATATAGATGCCGACACGCAGGAACTTGCAACTTGAAACTCAACAGTGGCACCATGCCATGAAACGTCTCTTGGAAAGCACGGCTACATCCAGTATCCATGTGCTGGCCCGGCGATGTTTGCAGTATTTTTCTGGTAGCCTTTTGGAGCTGCCCAGATAGTAACCCACCCGCATAGCCCGTCCCCAGACCAGTGCTTCAGCTTTTAATTTTGCATAACGACCAGTAAGTCGATCTAAAACGAAGATGCAAGCACATGGTGGACATCGCAAACACGTTCTATCCGTGACAGGTGGACAGGTCAAGGAAGACCATCCAGTGATCCCAAGGGAGAACATACCTATCGGTGTCATTCCATGAGAACATCAGGAGGTGTGCCGAGCGTATAAAGGTTGCAGGATGCTCTCTCTCCGTCTTTCCGTATCGACGATTCGCAGCTCCATCGTCCACATCATGATCTCCAAGTTCGTTCTTAACAACCTTTTGCTCGCCTCTGCAGCTCTGGCTGCTCCTTCCTCTCAGCAGGGAGATCACCAGTCACAGCCCGTCAACAGTTTTGCGTCGTCTGCTCGCACTTATCCCAACATACTTGATCTGAACCCAACCTGGGCTGGTGTTGTCGTGTCTCAGGGTAACGTTCGTATCATCCCCATGGTCCACGACCGTGTTTGATCTTAATTTTTTTTGGGGGGCCGACAGAGAACTTTCAACACTGTCACTGGTACCTTCACCGCCCCCACCCGAAAGGGTGGCGGCGGCGGTAACACTGGTTTCTCTGTTTAGGTTGCTATCGACGGTTACACCTACCGGAACGGACTCATGGCTGGTATCGAGGCCAACTTCATTGATGGGCTGGCCTCATACAACGGTGAGAGACCTCGGATTTCCAGTCCGAATTGATTTCATCATGCGTGCTTCGAACAGCTTGGTACGAATTGCAGCCCGGATACATTCGGATCCCTGGATACGCTTCGTTCAATGTCTCTGGCATCACCGTCAATACCGGTGACGTTTTCATGGTCACGATCACCGCGGCCTTTAACACGGAGGGTGGCCCGGGTGGGGATGTATACACAGTGCAAATTGAGAATCAGAACACTGTCCACCTTGTCGCTCCGGAACTTTTTGTCCCCCCTTCTGACTCGGAGTTCGCCCTTTGCGGACGGGATGCCCGGTGGGGCGTCGGATTGTTTCATGGGCCGGAGGGTGGTCCTCCCCTCGCGAACTTTGGCACCGTGATCTTCACTAACGCTATCGCCACTGGCGTCCTTCCCAATGACTCCACTGTCAATGGCAACGACTACAACCCGCTTAATGCTACTATGTTCGCTGACATTGCGCAGCTTCGGAATGGGGACCTGACCGTTTCCACGTACGTGAACACCGCCAGAGATAGCGTCCTCGTCCAGTACCTCTCAGGTTAGTAGACAGGTGGCGACGGGCTGGTGGTCACAATATAGGCCCTAGTCACTGTGGTACTACCATAATTAGCCACTTTTTGAAACTTGTCTTATCTTAGACTCGTCCACACCACAAATTTTATGGTGACAACACATGTACTATATATACAAAGGCCTTTCCGAACTTCAATGGTGTCAATCCCTGGGCTTTTCATTGAGTTAGAAAAACGACGTGACAAGAGGCAAAGTCACGGTGGTGACCATGTTGCCGAGAGTTGCCGCATCGGAGTGTGAATCGGCAGAACAAAGCCGGTACCTCCCTCAACGTGTTAGCGGGCGTGAAGCACAAAGTCAGACCCCCGGGCGACTCCTGGATGGGGCGGTGGGCCAAGCCAGTGACCCGCTCAAAGCCCGATGAGCAGCGTAGTTTTGAAGAACGCGTTGCAAGCTGCTGTTTCAGGAGTCGCTGTGACACAGCGTTACTTTTGCGTGACATTCTGTGACTGGCTAAGTGTAATTAGGAAAGGACAACAGCAATTGGCCCCTGTCTTGTTCTGATTGGCACGTGAGCTGGAACTGAATACAAAGGTACCAATCTGCATCGACCCGTACGATTTCGACAACACGACTCAATCTTGTTTCCTTCGGTTTTGGGAAGCCATCGAACATCCGATAGCTCCAAAATCCCCGTAACTTTTTGTGTGTCTTCGCCCCCTCAATCCGATTGTCGTGTTCGTGATCGATCTGGGACGTGTCTCCTCCGACCGCAGACATCCACGGAAGGCCTCTGTAATGGAGCAGGAAATCGAACGCTTTGTGCAGGCAATACTCATTGCCGTCGATCCGTCACAGGTCGTACTACATCAGCAAGCTCTCGAGTATCTCTCTAGTATCCAGCAAAATGTGCACGAAACGTGGCGTCTAGCTTTGACGGTATTCGTGGAGATGGACCCCCAAGGACACGGCCATAAGTATCCTCCTCAAGCGAGATTTTCGTCCTTGCGCATGTTAGACGAGTTTTTCGACAACCGGTAAGCATGCACTCTGTGCGTTGCGTGCAGCAGGTGGGACCAATTATCCTAACGCACAACACAGGTTTGAACCGCTGGACGTGGAGACATTCCGAACAGTGCAGCAGTCCATTATATCTTATATACAATCCGAATATGTTTATGGTCCTGCAGAATCTACGGCATCGTGTGCGTCATTCCTTGCCCTCCATTCCTCCTCTAAATTCGCCATTTCTCTCAGTCTTGCGCAACAAATTCTCGCATACACTTACATTGTTTTTTCTCTGTACCTACGTGGCGCAATGGCCCGCGTTCTTTACCGACCTGTTCTCTCTACTCCGTGTGGCCGAATCGAGCTCCCAGCCAAAATTCAACCACCACGTGTCTTTACTTCTGTTCCACCTCATCCTTGAGATATCTGGAGAGGTTGCAGATCAAACCATCAAGTCTGCACGGACGTTTAACCCCGTTCGCCATACACGGGATGCCCGTGTGAGAGATGCAGTGCGAGAACGTGATGCTTCCTTAATTAATGAGGCCGTTCTAACCATCATCGCTGACGGGGCTGAGCGCATGGCGCTCCTACGCAAATCAGATGATGTGGAGTCGAAAACACTAGGCGATTTGGTCGAAGTAGTTGATTGGGGTGTGCGGACGTTTGGATCTTACGTCGGTACGTGATAAAAGGCCGTATTCGGGGGAAATCTGAGTATTCATTGTCTGGATAGGTTGGATCGACATCAACTTGACTGTGACCCCTACCTCAGTTCCCTTGCTCTTCTCTCTTCTCTCTGACCCATCACTGCCTATCCGACTGGCGACATCCGCTGCCTTGCTCCGGATTGTCTCCAAAGGCTTGAAGGAGCCGGAGGACAAGTTGCAGTTAATAAAAGTGCTCTCTCTAGGGCAGGTTATCGATGCACTGGAAGCGACAACACGCGAACAACAAATCCAACGGGGTTTGGACGAGGACGAGGGAGAAGAGTCATATCGTGAAGCCCTCGGGAAGCTCTTGAATGTGTTGGGTTTAGAAATCATGAAATTGATTGATGTAGGCGCTTCTATTCCATTTGAACTCAGTAGTGTCTCATGCGATCCCTCAGGACTGTACAAAGCCTGAAGTAGTAACCGAGGCTAAGCGGTTGCACAACCAAGTTCTGCCTGTCATGCTGAGGTTTATGGCCGACGATTATGATGATACATGCTCAACTGTGTTTGCCCTACTGCAGACCCTACTCGCTAATGTATGTCACTCTTGATAATCAACTGATCTGTAACTGACTTGCATACAGTACAAGAGGATTAGAAAGGTGTCTTCAGACCCACTGGATGATGCCACTAGGTCCTTCCTAAGCTCACTACTGGACGTCATTCTGCGAAAGATGAGATGGGATAACGATGAGGACCCTGCTGATCTGGATGAAGATGATGTTGTGGCTTTTGATGGCCTTCGAAAGGTATTAGGCTTGTGCTTTCTTTTCGCAGTCACTGCTAATTTACAGAAAAGGATCTGAGAACATTCATGGATTCTATCTTGATCATAGAACCTGATCTTGTCATAACAGCCGTTCGAACACTAGTGCTTGCAACGCTCTCAGCATATAGTAGTGGAGTCCAAGTGGAATGGAACGACGCGGAACTGGCTGTATATCTCGTGTATATCTTCGGAGAAATCAACAAGAGTGTGTAACATAAAATTTCTCCCGTCGGCATGCTCACGCTTCCTTAGGTGGTGGTAAAGGTCGCGCAGCGTTCTGCTTAGCACCTGCGATGCCTAAAGAGAAAAAAAGGGATGTCGACTATTCCGAATATCCCCTAACCCCCCATGGCGAGATTTTGTTGGCACTTGTGCAGTCCGGGATCTCGGCATATCCACATCGTGCAGTTGTCATGCAATTTTTCGAGACCGTAGCTAGATACGGCGACTTCTTCAAAATACGGAAAGACTGCATTATGCCTACGATGGAAGCCTTGGTTAGTAATCGGTGAGTGATACGATATCTATTTTGAGCCCATTACTCAGCTCTTGCAAAGGGGACTTCACAGTACAGACGAATCCGCTCGGTCACGGATGTTCTACCTTTTTCATAAATTCATTAGAGAAGGCAGGAACGACATCTTGCCCGAGCTCGCAATTAGCCTGCTTGAAAACATTAGGGATCTTTTGGTCATTCAGATCGAAGTACAGAAGATCGAAAGCCCAGAAGATGATCCACTCACGGAAGCCATCAAGAATCCTGGAATATTTGATTCGCAGCTGTATATTTTCGAAACCGTCGGCATTCTTCTTTCCTTGCTGTCCAGGGTAGCAGCAGAGCAACAGGCTAGTTTGCTTCTGTCAGTTGTCACCCCTTTTCTGGAGGACTTGTCGACCAATGTTTCGGTGGCCAAGAGGGACAAGGACGTCGTACCCATTCTGCGTATTCATCATACCATCATGGCGCTTGGTAACATTGCGAAGGGTTTCCCGGATTACCCATCCCCTGTCCCGGAAGGGTACACCTTTGCTCCCTTGGAAGTATTCCGACAAGCTGCACAGGGCATTCTTCTCTCGCTGGAGGCTATGAACACTGTCAAGTGCGTGCGAGACGCGGTAAACTCATTCCTAAGTCTTCTAAGCCACTTTTGACCGACACTTTTTATAGACCCGACACGCGTTTGCTCGAATCATAGCAACCACTGGGTCCAATGCAACGCACTTTATCCCTCCATTGATGACCAACCTTCTTGTACATTTTGAGCCGTCGGAACTTGTTGACTTCATGAATTTCATCGGGCTGTTGATCCACAAGCTCCAAGTGAGTATACATTCCCATGCGTACGTATCCGACTTCTCAAAATTTCATGACGCAGAAGGACATGTTTGATGTTCTGGACGAGCTTCTGGGACCGCTCAATGCTCACATTGCCCAGCTCCTCTCCCAGCCAGCTGCTGGTACTGATGACACTCTGGCCCATATTGATACGAAGCGATCATACCTAACGCTCCTTACCAGCATAATATCGTCTGATCTTCATGACGTGTTCATTTCCGAGCGTAAGACTATACCTTTGCTGTCACGTGCCGATGTGCCTAACTCGTTTGAACAGGGAATAGAAGTTCATTGGAGTCCCTCCTTGGAAATGTCTGTCAATTCGCGCAGGACATCTCTGACCCGAGTAGCCAAAAGTCTGCGTTCTCTTTCTTCGGGCGCTGCGTACAAGTTTGGTGTAACCCACAACCATCATCGACTGGTGGGAACGCACCCAGACCAGAAATTTTGCCTGGATTCGAGCGCTTCGTTTATGAACGCTTGGTTCCTGCGGCCTTTGCCGTTTTGTCCTCACCTCACTTTAATCCCAAAGATGGACAAATGCTCATGGTAAGCCAAGCAAACTCGCTCAGGGCCCGGATTCTGACCACGCTCATCAAAGGTGCTACTGGAGATAGCTAATTTCCTGCAGGTGGTGCGCAAAACCAGGGGCACGGAAGCCCATGACTTCTTTGTAGGCGTGTTTTTGCCATCCCAGAATTGGCCGCCAGACATGGCATTGGAGTTCACCGCAAAGTTACGGGATTTGGACAACAAAGCTTTCCGAAAATACTTTTCTGAGTTCGTGAAAGCGTCTCGTTCTCAGGGTGTTTCGTAGCATATATTAGGTATTTTGTTCCTAATGAGATGTGTGGCTGCCTGAGCGATCTGAGAAGGTTGGGGTTTATTTGGCAAAGGCTTTGGAATATAACAAGGGTAAACAAATGATCCTGATACACGCTACAAGGTACCCTGATGGAATAAAATATCGTCAATCACTGAGGGATGGCATCAAGTGAGTTCATTACCTTGGAGATCTGTTCGCTTCCTGACAGGGTTACATGGAGCTCGCCGCGCAACTAAGCCTAAAATCGTGGGTAACTACATCCTCCTCAACGCACCGCACCCTGACCATCCTGCCTACACAGAAAGCACCTCGGAAGGTACGCCCCCGCTTTGGACCATCGCTGAGCGTTCAAAATTGAGAAGCCGTAGCACGAGGCAGAAGTTTCTCCAGAGGAAACGTGGAATCGTCTGTCGAAGAATATACGCGAGATCCATAACCACAATGCATCCAAGCTCTCCTTCGAAGAGAACTACCGGTATGCGTACAACATGGTTCTCTATAAGAGTGGTTCCATGTTGTACAAGGGCGTTTGTCAGCTTGTGACAGAAAACGTCGAAAGGCTCGCCGAGGAAGAGATCATACCCGCTTTTCCAAGCCGCAGCGACAGCGAACCAATGCAACAAGGCCAAGAAGCCGAGTTATTGTTGCGTGCGCTGAGACGAGTTTGGGATGACCACACCGGAAACATGTCAAAATTACGGGACCTTCTCAAGTACATGGTACCTTTGTTCCTTGTGTCCAACGTATGTGTTACTCACGCATATCAGGATCGCGTATATACAAAATCGAACGATGTGCCCGAAATATGGGACGCAGGCTTGGATCTTTTTTTGAAATACATCGTTCGCCCTCCGATACAGGATCACGTCGTTTCCGCCGTCCTGACTCTGATTCAGATTGAGCGAGATGGCTACGTGATCAGTCGTTCGGCTGTGAAGGAGTGCGTAGACGTGCTCCTCCAGCTCGCAGTAGATCAGGACGGGAAGACGGTTTACAAAAGGGACCTCGAACCAGCAATTCTTTCCGCCAGCGAAGTGTTTTACAAATCGGAAGCTCAGCGTCTAGTGTCCACTTGTGATGCTCCAGAGTATCTACGGAGAGTCAGTCTCATGCTTGCAGGGCTATCGTCACCTTACTGATGTCGTGTAGGCGGAGGGTCGGTTCGTGTCCGAAACATCGAGGACACATCACTACCTCTATTCCCAGACGGGCCCCCCGTTACTCAGGACTCTTGAACAGTACCTCTTGACCCAGAATCTGTCTACTGTCATTAGCATGCCCAACTCGGGTCTCGACTCAATGATCGACCTGGATAAAGTAGAAGACCTCAATCGCCTCTATCGACTCTTTACAATGGTTCCCACTGGCCTTCTAACACTGAGGCGCTCACTCAAAGACTCCATCCTACGCAGGGGCAGGGACATCAACCAGTCTTCTATCACCACCGATATTGCAGAAGACGTTGACGTAGATATCGATGAGGCCGACGCACCAGTGACCGTGTCAAAAGGAAAGGGAAAGGGGAGACCCCGTGCTCAGGGCCCACCTCAAACTTTAGCATTGGCGTTGAAATGGGTACAAGACGTCCTAGACCTCAAGGACAGGTTTGAGCGATTGTGGAAACAAGCATTTGCAAGCAATCGAGAAGTTGAGAGCGCTCTGAACGAGGTATTTACGCGCGACGTATTTACTCCTTATGCTAATATAACTGTACAGGCTTTCGAAGACCTCGTCAATCTTAACGGGAAGGCTCCCGAGTTTATTTCTCTGTTTATCGACGAAAATCTCAAGAAAGGCCTCAAAGGTGTAGGTTGACATCGAACTTTTGCGATCTGTTGCTACTCACTCCTGTTGTCTAGAAAACAGACATCGAGGTTGACTTGATCCTGGAAAAGACGATCACGGTTTTCAGATACCTCACCGAGAAGGACGCGTTCGAGCGTTACTATAAGAATCACCTTGCCAAGCGTCTGCTTTTTGGTAGATCTGTTTCCGATGATGCGGAGCGTGGCATGTTAGCGAAGCTCAAAGTCGAGTGTGGTTACCAATTCACGCAAAAGCTGGAGGGGATGTTCCATGACATGAAACTTTCTTCCGAGATCATGCAAGGCTATCGACAACACCTCCAAAACATATCGGTAAGCCAAAGGGGTTTCCAAGTTGGAAGAAAAGCTCAGTCCTTCTCCAGCCTCCCGAGTTGGAAATATCGGTGACAGTCATGACCTCAACATTTTGGCCCATGTCGCACACTGCATCCACCTGTGTCCTTCCGGAGATCCTGACCAGATCTTGCAAGTCCTTCGAGCACTACTACCTTTCTCGTCACTCAGGTCGACGGTTAACATGGCAACCATCCCTCGGAAACGCTGATGTCCGTGTGCAGTTCAAAGCCCGGAAGCATGATTTAAATGTGTCAACATTCGCCCTGATCATCCTTCTCCTTTTTGAGGACGTGGAAGATGATGGCTTCTTAACGTACGGGGTATGTGGGGTAGCCGCATCATCGTGGAGGATCTGCACTTAGGTCTTCTCGGCTACAGGAAATCAAGTCTACGACATTGATACCAGAGCACGAACTGCAACGCCATCTACAATCCCTTGCCTGTGCCAAGTACAAAATCTTGAAGAAGCATCCGCCAGGCCGAGATATCAATCCTGAAGACTCTTTCTCCTTCAACAGCGGTTTCAGTTGTCCGATGCAAAGAATCAAAATTGGCACCGTGTCCGCTAAAGTTGAAAGTACGGAGGAACGGAAGGAAACCCGGGATAGGATTGATGAGGAGCGGCAATACCAAACGGAGGTACGAAGTATTCTGTGCTGGTCTGCGGTGTATTGTCTGACTGCAATCCGGTTCTAGGCCTGCATCGTTAGAGTGATGAAGGACCGAAAGCAGATGGCCCACAATGATCTTATCAATGAAGTCACCCGGCAGCTGGCGATGCGGTTCCAACCTAACCCACAAGATATCAAAAAGCGAGTTGAGACATTGATAGACGTGGGTTCTAGTGATCCAGTGGTATATCACCATTGACTTGTGGTACAGCGAGAGTACTTGGAGCGCTGCGACGATCGCAAATCATATAAATATCTGGTGCGTCGCTGGTCCTGCTCTCTGGTGTACGATACGGCTTACCCTTCTGTCCCATGCCAAGGCATGAATGATCCCAGACCACCTACTCTTTTGTTTCCACTTGCTAGCCTAGTGTTAATGGAAGTTATCATGTACTCATTGCTCTGTTCACTTTGCCACGAACGACATGGATTAGGAAACATTTATAATTGACTACATATCACAGCTTGACATGAAATGTAGGCTCAGAAGACAGTCGCTAGGAAAACAAATCGTCCACCGCGACATCCTCCGAGACTTGATGGCCTGGGGTAATTAATTTGGGCTAACGAAACGGGAATATCCCGTTTTCCGGTAACAACTGGTGCTGGTAAGGAGACTCGACTTCTCAGTCTCGGTTCACCGTCCGAACTGACTCAAGTGGTACACCTTCTGTCCAACAGCTTGCCACCTGGACTGTCGTGGAATGTCAGCGAGACCCTAGCAACGACAGAACGATACGTACTCTTCACTGACCCTCGACGGGCCAGCTCCGTGGCTGTCTCATCGATCGCTCATCAGATGTGGGATTTTGCGCGACATCGAGGACGAAAACTCGACATCAATGATGGTCATCAGTCAGGCTTATCAGGAACCGTCACCACGACGTTCCACTTCCATCGCACTACACCAGCGTACTGGCGGGCGAGTCAGACAACGGCCAAGTGGCTTAATGCTCCGAGTCAGCCATCGAAACGTCGTCGGTGGAAAACAGAACGTACCACTCCGCAGCCACGCCGAAGGGGTTTCCCAAGAGAAAGGCAGACGCCTGCGTGTCAGGTATATATACTGACTCTTCTCACCTTAGGGCTGGTCTCTCCCACGGCCTAACATGGCAATCACAAGAACAGAAAATATAGTCGGATATCTAATAGACTTTGTCTAATTAGTCTACGTTTTACAACTCATCTCTCTTGTGATCTCCAGACCCGTAGAAAACATCCCTGAGTTCTGTTATTGGGAGGAATGAGTTCACAGATTCTTCCCGAAGACAGTATTGGACCTTACTTCGACGCATATCAGAGCCGAGTTCCACAGGGAGAACAACATTGTATTCTATATACAAGTTGCCATGCCCATACTGTTCAAACAGGGGCATCCCCTCCTCCTCGAACATCTGCACATAGCCTAAAATTGTGTAAGCAATGTGCAAAATATGTCGCTTAGTGTACTCACCGGGTTGTGTAACACCTGTACGGTCAATTTCCACCACGTGCCCGTCAAGGTGCGTGATATTGCGCGTGAAACCTAGTAGGGCCTGTAAGAAAGGGAAGGTATTAGTACACTCTAACCAGAGGGACTTGACACATACCTCATCAATGCCAATCGTTTCTCGCCAGTAGAGCGTACTCTCCTTCCTCCGCCAACCACCCTCCTCTTTCTTACTGCGTACGCGCAAAATAACATCGCCGGGCTCCCAATCAGGACTCTCGTCTCCCTCGCCATCGAATAGTACATCATGTCCCTCCGGCATACCGGGTTCGATGTCCAATGTATAGTGTTGTGTGTGCTCGATGACTTTGTCGCCGTTGCAATGTGGGCATTTCTTCACAATCACAGTCCCGCGTCCACCGCACTCGTTGCACGTGGTTTGGGTTTGCGCGAACATGCCAGGGAATATCTGCTGCTTGGACATCTTGACACCGGATCCTCCACATCCGCGACAGGTGTGAATGTCGCCATCAGACGCGGCGCCGGAACCTCTGCAATGGTCACAGAGGACATGTTTTCTCAATGAAAACTGATGTGAAGACGTCAACACTCATAACGAGCGAGCGAACGGGAAAACGCACGTCGATATTAGCTCCCTTGTACCTGGGGAAGGGTAAGCCATCCATTGTGAAACAATCACGGATGGAAACACATACATATCGCTAAGAGAGACCTCGAATTCCATCATCACTGTCGGCCCTCGACGTGTTTGCTGCTGGTGTGCGACTGTGGTGCATGAAATGGATCTGTTATACATGACTGGTTAGAGAACTCACAACCACCACCGAAGAAGCTGGAGAAAACGTCGAAAGGGTTGGCATGCTGTTGTTGCCCGCCTTCATGTGCACGCAGACCTTCCTGTGTATCGTTGACAGTCGGTCAGCATTGGTCAGAGGAAGCCAAGAGTGATTCCACCTCGCCATGCCGGTCATAGATTTGTCGTTTCTGTGAGTAAAGAATGGGGGTCATATCACTTAATGCATGTTTTTGACTTACAGTTGAGTCCGAAAGCACTTCATACGCTGTAACCACCGTCAGTCCTGCCTGTATACATATGACGGCGAATTGTTGCTACCGTGTGCTATTTCGACAAACTTTTCTTCTGCTCCTGGATCCTTGTTCTTGTCTGGGTGGTATTTACGGCTAAGGCGCTTGTAGGCTTTTCTTATGTCTTGCTCTGAAGCATGGTTGGACACTGGAAGTGATACATGAGTCAAAAAGACGGGTTGAGCTGCTCGGTGGGCGTCTTGGACTGACGCTCTAGTGCTTTATATAGATCTGCTGCGCTGACAAGGACAGAAAGGGCTATCAAGAGGAGCAGGACCAGCACGGACGATGTTGGCATCGCTGCTGAGGAAATGAGAGTTAGCTGACCTTAACTGAGATCATTGCAGACACGTATATCGCGTTGGCACGTGACCAGAACTCAGACTTACCGTACTGAACGTTCAACTAGAATTGGACAGTGGACATTACTTGTTGCGCTCAACGACATCCAGCGGGCGATGTTGACTCGACCGCATCTCTCCCGGAGGGCCTTCACTGCGACTCAGCGTAGACACTACTCAGAGACTCCTTCAGCACTCGCAAATTATCACTCCAAAGTTAGAGGTCATCCTTTCCCAGTGTATAGCGGTGACATGGCTTTAACCGTTGTCTTTGCAGCAATTCCCTTTGCTTTCTCCCCGGAAGATGCCATCTCTCACATCGGTGTTGCTGCTTCGGTGGCCGGCTATGTTGGCAGATCGCGCAAGGGGCAACCTAATGTGCCATTCACCACACTCATTGCCTCTATTCTCGCCAAATATTTCCCTATGAATGGTTTCCAGCCACTCCAACCAACACGTATCCAGCCATTATACTTTCCGACTTGGTTCGTTCGTGCTGAGCTCGATGTCATGGCCTGGCTTTCTTCAGAGTCTGACACGGAAGGATCTCAGGTTTGTCACATCAACACGTCTGCACCTCTGATCTTACTCCTTAACAGAGTGAAACTGCCACGGTGCAATTTGAGGATTTGTAGGTGCATCTGGACAGGTTCCCTCTCGGTGCTAACCACCGTTCAATAGGTACCTACCAGGTATGCTCATGCCCACGCTTCTCCTGGATTTTCGCATTCCAAAGTATTTAATGTAGGATTTAGCTTGGATTTCGGCCGTATCCTGGTCCGCGATCCACCAGCACACATCGAGCTCGCTAAACCATTCTCTCCCGATTTAGCACATCAGTGGGGACTCGATGTGATGTGTCTCCCATACAACGTCCTACCATTCGATATCCTTGACAGAACACGCAGTCTCTCCTACACGGATGCTGTCATCAGTGAAAACATGCGTTTTAATCCACAATCGGTTAAGATGAGCCTGGTACGCGACCGTGGCCACAGATTAACTTTGCATTCTGAGATTTCGACAGGCTGCCGCCTATCCTGTTCTTTTGCCAGTTTATCTCGTACAATATATCTCACGAGAGCCTTGGCCGCCCGTGACTATAATATTAGCGGCCCACAGTGAACCCGTGAGTACTTTGTCGCAGATGTCATGCGAGTTGCATTTAAGATCGCTTCTGCTCTAGGGAGTCCATTATATTCATATACCTCATCCAGATACTGAGGACAGTGTCCGACTCCCATTCGAAGAACTCGTGGCTAGTCAGGACGACTACATAGAGGTTGGGAGCGCAACGGAGGACGCCGAGATCCGTGCCACCGTGGTTAACCCAATGGGTGACAATCTTCTTTCCGATGAGCTATCCTCGTGGTTGAACGATAAACTTCAAAAACGAAACGCACTCGTTTCTATGGTGGCTAGACACCCGATCAACATGGAGGATCCCAGAATTCGCGAGTGGACGCCGGACGAGGTGGACCCTGTCCACAAGTGGTTGCATATGGGCAGGGCTCATTCCTTTTTCAAGTCAATCCTCAAGGTGAAAAGTTCGCTCTGGATATAAATCTCGCATGCGCTAAGTGATGACCTAGAACATGAACCTGGATAAAAACCAGATTACCCCACTGAAGCCAGGGGCCCACGGAGAGACGAAATTTATGGTCGATCTGTTCGAGGCATTCCTCAAGGCTGACCCGGAGAAAGCACAAAAGTGGCAAGAGACCCGTGCAGCATCAACTCCCGAATGGTGGAGAAAGTGGGAGGAAAGTCAAAAGCCACGACGGTCTTTTCGGTAACCGCACGATATCTTCGGGTAAACCTGCACTCTCGCCCCACTCCTTGCGCGTGTCATCTGATAAATAGTAGTCGTTCCTAGACCATTACAAGGATCTATTTAATCCACTTTTCGAGCCCACTTCCTGCCTGAAGGAGACGCGGTGGCATGACGAGGGGGAGGGAGTGGGGTCTTGGGAGGGACGACAACGTCGACCTTCTGGTGCTTCACATGTGTCCACTCCTCCTTCTCATGTACTACGCCAATGGGCGTCTTCAAGTATACCTCCTTGTCTTCTTTGCCCCAGTACATCCACATCTGTACCCCGACTATGATGTTTAGAATAAGGGCTAGGGCAAACCCTGCGGTCACGATGATGTCGCCGACTTCGGTGGCGGTGGTGAAGAGGCGTGCAAGGCATCCCGCAATTTGGGCGACCACGGCGAAGGCCGAAAGCTGGCCTGTCGACTGGGAACGAGCGTTTTGCATGATTTGAGGGAGCTTTGAAAACAACGAGAGTGGGAGGGTAGCGAGTTGAAAGAATGCCAGGCTTTCCTTCGGCACAGCGTACAGGGCGACGGCAGAAGCAAATGTTCCTACAGCTGTAACAGCAAGTCGTCCCGAGGTATTTTGTGCCTTTCGGAGCGGTGTTGAAGGCAAGTAGACGATTAAAAATGTAATGAGGGTATTCTGGAGTGTAAGGAAAAAGTTCTCTCCATAAGTAGAGAAGGGGAAGTCGTTCCTGTAGGAGTACGCCGTTGTGATAGCGTACGCGAGGGTTTCAAGTATGTATGCGGGTAAGGAGAGGCCGCGAGCAGACTGCGCGGACAGGACTTGGGCAGCATGAATTTCTGGCACGGGGGACAAGCGATCAAAAGCTTACTGAGCATTAGCTGGGGAACTTTCATGATGGAGCCCCCAACGACGATTCCGATGCCCAATCCCTTGGAGAGTGAGTACTTGAGACAGTCTACATCACCAAGGTCGAGGTTCTCCACCAGAGAAGAGTAGCATTTCTAAAACACACGTTCATTCACGATGAAGGGTGGATCATAGAGGTACTTGCCTCGCCAATAATTGTAGTCCCTAGGTCTGCAATGAACCAGGGAAGGTTCCTCGTAATTGTGGTCATGGTGGATGTGGTGTAGGTTTATGGCACAGTCCAAAGCAAACGCGGTTGAACTCCAAGGGGGTTGTGGCTGTACTGATATATTCTTCGACGATCTACAAGTACAGTATCAGCAAGAAAAAAAAAAAATGGCCGAGTACGATCTCTCGAAGACAATCATTCCGTACTTGGATCGCCATCTCGCCTTTCCTTTGCTGGCTCATCTCGTAGAGACCTCGCTCTTTCCAATCGAACAGGTCCAGGCAGCTCAGTATGAGCTCGCCAAGGGCACCAACATGATCGACTATGCGGTCAGCCTGTTCGAGCAGCTGTACCCTGAGGAGAGTGTTCCTCAAGGTCTGTTTGCCTCCGGATCCCCAAGTCTGACATTACATTTAATCTGCGACTCCCCAGAATTCTCTGGAAAGCGAGAAAAGGCCGTCTCGACAAACGAGCGGCTACAGCAAGAGGCTCAGGCCGTTCTGGACGTGATCGAGAACCCAGACGTCGCACAGGCACTCCGCCAGGATAAAAATCAAAACCTCCAGCATCTCAAAGACCATTACGACGTATGCTTGCTCGATATCTCGGTTGCGTGACCTGCTCAGTGCCCCCCTCCAGCTCACATTAGAACAAATCACTGCGCTGTACAACTTTGGCCAGTTCCAATACACGTACGGAAACTACAGCGGTGCAGCGGACTACTTGTATCACTTCCGCGTTCTCTCCACCGATACCGAACTCAACACCTCCGCACACTGGGGAAAACTAGCCTCAGATATCCTCACAGGAAAATGGGAGACTGCTCTTGAAGAGCTCAACACGCTCCGGGACGTCGTTGACTCCCGTACACCGTCGTCTCTTTTGACGAGTCCTACCGAGTCTGCCGCCCTTGGCCAATTGCACTCGCGGACGTGGCTCGTACACTGGTCGCTCTTCGTCTACTTCAATCACCCTCAAGGCCGTACGCTTCTTCTCGAGACTTTCCTCTCCCCTACTTACCTCAACACCATCCAAACCTCTTCCCCTTGGATTCTGCGATACATCGCTACCGCTGCAATTCTCTCCCGAAAATCTGCTACCGGAAACACGACCTCTTCGCGCGTACGACATTCTATCCGGGAGATTGTCAAAGTCATCCAAACCGAAGAGTACCAATATCAAGACCCCATCACCTCTTTCCTCAAGGAGCTCTACGTTGAATTTGATTTTGAAGCTGCTCAACGGGAGCTAGCAATTGCGGAGCGTGTTGTCGGCGACGACTTTTTCCTCGGAGAATTTAGAGAGGAGTTCTTGGACAATGCACGCTACTTGATCAGCGAGGCATACTGCCGCATACATCAACGCATCGATATCGGGTACGTCGGGCACGGTCCTTGAAGGAATCGGCATACCTCTCATTTTCGCTTCTACAGGGATCTGTCGGAGAGACTGAATCTTACCAAGGATGAAGGCGAGAAGTGGATTGTTAATCTCATCCGCGAGACTCGGATGGGTGCCGATGCAAAGATCGACCTGGAAAAGGTGAGTATGTGCGTCGATGTCTGAGCATATTTCTCATGCGAACGTCTACCAAAGAATGTGATTGAGATTCATCGCTCACCACTCCCAGTATACCAGTCGGTCATCGAAAAGACCCGTGGGCTGGCTTTCCGTACCCAAGCTTTGGGGGCAGGGGATGTTGCAACCTCACCAGTCTGCACAGCAGAACCAATCACAGCCAGTTGAGGGGGCACGATAATACATAGTTCAAATCTCAAATTTGGTACATTGCCCGTGTGATGTTAGCTCCTGGTGTAAAACTTTTTGGTTTCATGCCATTCAGATGAGGCACCGCCCATGGTCGTTGAGTGCACAAGGTTGGATTTCACCGGCGAGGTGCATTGCAAGCTCCACACAATCATTTCCAGCACCTATCCACATTGCGTCAGCTAGACCAGGGATTTCGAAACTCGACTCACAATATGTCGTACCCGCGAGTGATGATATGTTCCATCCCGCCGTATGCCACATGACACCCTCCCTGGAGTACCGATCGTTTAGTGGCAAGCCAGCATGCATAGGAATACTCACAAGGTGTTCCCCTGTTTTGCCGGGGACTCTCCCACCGCGTACGGTGGCCATTGCATGGTAAAGTTTTGCACCATTCTCCTCGTAGCCGCCCTGCACGAGACGGCGATGGGCAGGAAGGCGACCGAGGCTCGTAGGTACCCACTCCATCGTCTCTGGATCGAACGGGAGGAGGTCATAGCGGTCATAATGATGAACCTCGGAACCGCCATAGGGGACACGGCAGGGCGGTGTCAGATGTGGGGCAATTTTGCATGGGTGAACAGAATTGTTGAATATCGCGGAACCAAGGAAGAGGGGTGACACGGAGCCGTCACCGTCGTAGCAAGGGGGTTCTTTGGTGTACGACGGGCTGGGAAAGGGAGAGGAGACGTTGAGTGCGATGCGATAGCCAGATGGAGGAGGTCGTGGCGGGGTATAGGGAGGAGGAGGAAGAGAGTTAGGGTCTCCTTCCTTGGTGTCCTTGGTGTCGTTCAAGTCCATCCTCTCCGATGCAGTATCGTTCATACACGCGTCTAATACTAATTGCCACATCAATGTGCTACCTCCATCCTTCTCGCCAATATTAATCAAACACAGTCCAATGGTTACAGTACTGGTCCTCTCCTTTGCACATCGAGAAACTGACGCCCTGTCCAAGATTATCGAAACAGAACCCATTGATTCTGTGATCCCCGCTCACCTGGAGGACACGAGTTTCCATACCATTTGTTCGTTCACCACAGTCTCCGCGATGTAGAGGAAGGGTGGAAACAGCTCTATGGAGACAATCCTCCAGCATCCGAAAACGCCCCAAGCTTCATCGAGAATGATATCCTTAAAGGTGATGTCAAGAAAGCAGAATAGAAGCTAGCCATTGTTCGTCCATACATATGTTCGAGACACTCCATCTCCTCCCTCACTGTACATTTTGTGATTTCTTGTCTTGCAGGGCAAGGTTGAGATCAAGAAGGAAGAAATGCTCCTTGAAGATGTTGTCAACCGCTGGATCGCACTCGTCCCATCTTATGATGTGGACCTGGATCCTGGAATCAGGGACGTTACGACGACGACAAGGATATTCACCTCCAAGCAATAGGGTGGAAGCACACAATCAACCTTGCCGTGTATCTGGAAGCGAGCCCGTGCTCTCAAATAGAACGGGTGTTAGTCAGGCTGAAGGCAAACTGTTGGTTATACGTCGGGCAGTATCAACGCACTAGCATTTTCGCTCATGCTAGACGGATGGTGATCTCAAGCACCAAAGGTACATATCTAGTCCCCGAGTGGCGGTCGCTTTTACCTTATTTTCGGCATCTTTTCCTCAGGTCAAGCAGACCTGGATTACCAGGGCCTCAACGCACGGGTGGAGGATAAAAAAATCGTCCTTCAAAGAGGCTCAGTACAAACTCTTAACGCCACCGAGCTCCGAGATACACGAGGAGATTCACTGTGCATGTGATAAAGGTCATCTTGTCGGACGTTTTTCTTCTGATCTGTGATATTCACGGACGAACTTGACAGACCATCCTATCGTGGTGTATGAAATGCGTTGGTTACGACGAAAATTTACAGCGTGACATCGCTCCTGGTAACGCTGCAGACTGACGTCGCTGTCGACGAACCCTTGCACTCTGCGAGCTGACAGTTAATGTGTATATATGTCCCATACTTTCGCGATGGTCTATCGTCTCACCACTGGTCAGGTGTCCTGTACGGAGACCTTTGCTTGGGGTAAGCTCTGGTTGCATCTCGGGGTCCTCAGACGCCACACGCCTCGCATTTGCCTGCTTCCGTGTTTACCAGATCATTTTCGTTACTGCGTCCCTTTGCTACGTTCCCCATGCTCACGAGAATGTTAACGGATTAGGATCCGTCACTTCAATCATGAATGTACATTTACTGTAAGCTCTTGTATGCTGCTTTGCGCACCCCTGAAGTTGGGCCAGCCGTCTCTCAGACACCGTCGTCCTTAGTGACCCTTTGAGCTCGGCGGCGGAGGCAGTTCTTCCCTCTGCCACTCTGCAGAGGACAAAGAAGGTAAATTTGCAATCCGTTTCTGGCGACGTGGTGTCTCAGAAGGCACCGGTGGCTCCTCTACGCTGACTTGCTCGACGACGCTCGTCTCTTGTATAGACATCGAGGAGAACTTGCGGTAAAACGTCCTATCAAAGCTGCGTCGGACAAGGACAGAGTGACGTCAATGTTTGCTTACTGTGCTTCTTGGCTGCGTGTGTTGCTCCAAATCCAACATGCTTCCTTGAACCGCGTCAGGATGTTATTCATGTCGTTGTAAAACTGTTTCACATGAACATCGTGTTTTGTCGGACCGACGGCATGTAAGCATACCTTGTGCCCTTCCTCTAAATTGCGTGTGATTTCGCGATATTTCGCATATGCAACGTCGAGATTCTGTAATGCTTGTTCACGCTCTTTGACAGAAGTATCCTCCTTCCGGGAAGATAGGAATTTTCCGTTTGTGGACTAGATAAGGATGTAGCATGTGAGAGGATGACGTGGTAACAGGACGAACCTTGATAGCTTCCAACAATCCTTCCTGTTTCTTCTGTCCCTCCACAAGGCCTTGGATGAATTTGTCATATTTAGCAAGTTCTTCGTCTGAAACTTCGGTGAACATCGCGGGAGTGATTTCAGCATCACGATTGAATTTCTCAGCAGCTGTTATGATACGGGGTCTGACGTCATCGACCTCGCCGCGCCGTTGTGCCCTGGAGACGAGTTTGCCGCGATTGTGACAGATTTCATCAAGTGATTCCAAGAGACCCCGCAGAGCACGAGCATGGACTAGAGTTTGACTGCTCGAGGCTTGCGTCTTTCCGGCCGTCGATATAGTGGAAGAGGGTACAAGATTTTCCAACTCATCCTAGGCTGCCATGAGTGCAGTTAAATGATTCAACGGATACACCTCTACCTTATCCAACGCTAGCTGCAAAATAGGTTTCTCCCATTGCCCCCATTTCTGGCGAACGATCTCGTCACTGCCAGCGGCTTCTATGAGAACACTCCTGTATCTCTCCTGTTTCTGGACAAGTTCTCGGTTGGCTTCATGTGAGGGTGGTCTGCTCATCGAGACTTCTTTCCGCGCTGCTTCGTCCTCGGATGCTTCACTATCCAACACATCCATCGCCTGGAAGTGACGCTAAGTACACAGTGCCATGGGAAGAAATTCTTGTCGCCAAACCTCGTCCAGGACTGCCATGGCTCGCCGAGCCAAAAGTTCAACATCCTCCAGGTAAGTCTCGATGCGCTCCGGACCTTGTTCAGATCTAACTTCATTGGCTTTCTTCAGAAAGCTCGGAGGAAGTCCAATGGGACGTTCCAGTGCTTCGAGTGAGGACGGAAGGTTGAGAGAACGTAAAGTCCTGTATCTACGGTAAGTAAAGGGGCACGGGTGGAGAGGCGGGCACGGACTCATCAAGTTCATCATCAAGTTCTTGTGCAAAGTCGGTTATCCTCTCTTTGATAAGAATTTGCTTGTTATCATTATAGATATCTGAGGACCAGATCGAATACTGAGACTCGGCGACAGCTAGGATCAACGTACTAACAGCTTCTCTAGCTCCCCAGCTGAGCAACTCCCCGAAGAGGACACGATCGTCACCTACCACGCTTTTCGGGTCGGAGAGCCCAGAGAGAAGGTTGCTCTGGACCATGATAACGTCTTGAATTGGCGTGGTCCCAGAGGATGGTGGGATATCACTGTGGTAAATTAGATCATTATCGCGCTGGGCACGTGCAAGATTTCTCTGCAAGACGTCTAACAGGGACTTGACCAATGTCAGGATAAACACGGTTCGATTTGGCAGGAATATAATACCTTGATATCCTGTACGACCGCAGGAGAGACGGCGCTGCGTTTGACCGAATTGTACCCTTGTTTTGCTTCGGCTTCTGCGTCGATCAGTCGCCGTAGCTCGTCCCCATAACTGCAAGAGGGTTCAGTCATCGTAATGCGGAACGATCTGATGCGGACTTGTTAGCTTCCAGATCGTCTATGCTCTTTCTGTACTGCGCTGCTGCACGAAAATGACGTTGCTTTGCCTCTAGGTGGGGGGACCAGGTCTCGAGATAGGATAAGCATGGGTTGCGTGGCGAGAAATCTGCAACGTTACCGATGGCACTCCGTCACGGACTTGAAGAGAAGCGGATCGCAAGGAATCCAAGGAAGTAGTGTACAACGACGCCACTCCGGCTGCCAACTTTGCGATAAGACTATTCTTGTAATGGTCTGGTACATGACAGATGAGGACAGACTAGGTTTAACGAGATGAAACACGTCGCGCACCCGCGACGGCACGTTGCCAGGCACACTCCTGTGCCTGTGCGAGCATGAGGAATTCCAAACTACGGATGAAAGGTGTGGTTAGATCGAGAGGAACTTCCTCGGCGTCTAACGGAATGTTGAGTTTTGGCAATGCTGAAGTGCGAAAGGCAAGCGAATGTCCCAGCGGCGTTCTGGAGTCAAGGCTGAGATTGGACGATAAGGAGATGAACTGTTCGTGACGGACCTGGTAATAGAGAGTTGCCCGCTTTAGACCGTCTTGGCTGGACCTGTCCTCGGAGACAGCGAGCTGAGAGTAGAGGGCGGCTAAGTTGAATAGCGTCGCGGCCCTTTCGAAGGTGAGGCTGCGGAGCGTGACGGGGACGGACGATGACGGGGCAAAGACATGAGCATAAGAAAACTCGAGGCCGATCTAGTTTGTGACGGATTAGGATGGATCGACGGACAGCGGGTGGCACGGACGTCTGAGGGAAGCTTTGTGAGCACGAATACGAGCTGGGCATGATAACTAGACGAGGTCAGACCGAGTTTTGGAGGGAGACGCGGGACGGACCGGAGGAAAGCGTTGACGGCGTCTGTGCGGACGTCTTGGGCGATACAGGGGGCACGAAGATCCTCCCAGCGGGCAATGTCGAGTTTGTATCGATCTGGGTGGTCCTGTGAGTGGTTGTTAAGGTAGTCGCGTACGCGGGGACGGATGCGAGCGGGGTATGTTTTTTTGAAAGGGATGGTGAGATGGTTTGGCATCTCAGAGGACTTGTCGCGCCACTCCTTTCTCAGCATCAGCCACTGGTTGGTTATTGTCCCTCCTCCTCCTCCTCCCCCCCGCTTCCTCATCAGCTCGACCCCGTTTCATACACATTTCGGGACCTTTCGTTCCAAACTCGACTTGGGCCCTCTTACTCCCCTCCCATTCACATTCCCTATCTCGCCATGTCCTACATCGACCAGTCGTCTTCCTCCGTCTCTACGATGGGCAGACGGCTCACCAACAGAAATAACAACCGCTACAGTGTAACCGCCCTGTTTAGCATGGCCGCAGAGCAGGATGTCGAGGTCGAGGATGATTTGGCAAGAGGTCTGTCCTCGCTCCTATCAACCCCCCCATATGTCTCTTCACTTCTTCTAAACAGCCCAGAAACGCCTGCGAGACCTCAAGGGCAAAATCTCTGTTCAATCAAAGAAAAACTTCGTCCTTGAGCGGGATGTTCGTTACCTTGACTCGCGGATAGCCCTTCTCATCCAGAACCGAATGGCAGCTGACGAAGTGCGTGTGCATACTCTTCGTCCTTCATCCACCGTCTCTCATACACAATCCCAGCAACGGGAAGTCGAACGGACACTAGAAGATGTCGATCCAACCGAGGGTCATTATCCCGACGATCGCAAGCTTCAGCAGTATTCAAATCTTTTTTTCCTCCTTCAGTCCGAGCCCCGCCACATCGCCAACCTCTGTCGACTCGTCAGCTTGTCTGAAATTGACACGCTTCTTCAGACTGTGATGTTCACTCTGTATGGAAACCAGTACGAGAGTCGCGAGGAGCACTTGCTCCTTACCATGTTCCAGTCAGTGCTATCTGCCCAGTTTGAGACAGCCACAGAGTTCGGCTCCCTATTACGAGCCAACACCCCTGTCTCCCGCATGATGACCACTTACACCCGTCGTGGTCCGGGTCAAAGCTACCTCAAGGGAGTTCTCGCAGAGCGCATCAACAGTCTCATAGAACACAAGGATCTCAACCTTGAGATAAATCCCGTAAAGGTGATTTGATCTCTCCTCAGCGTTTCCCTCTTCGACGAACACTTTGACTAGGTTTACGAGCAAATGATCAATCAAATCGAGGAAGAGACCGGAACACTACCCCCGAATCTTCCCCGTGGCGTTCCTCCCGAAGTTGCCGCAGAAAACGCTGATGTTCAAGCGATCATCGCCCCCCGACTTACCATGTTAATGGAGATCGCCAACAGTTTCCTCGTCACCATCATCGAGAGTATGGAAAGTGTTCCCTACGGCATTCGGTGGATTTGCAAACAAATCAGGAGTCTGACTCGTGTATGATAACTTTTTCTTCGTGATCATTCCTACCTACTGACATAGCTTGACAGCGGAAATATCCAGAGGCCACAGATTATGCCATTTGCTCCCTCATAGGTGGCTTCTTCTTCCTGCGTTTCATCAATCCTGCAATCGTTACGCCTCAGGCGTACATGTTAGTTGATGGTGTACCTGCTAAACATCCCCGGCGGACGTTGACGCTGGTGAGCCGTCGTCGTTGGGCATGTGTCGTGGATGTCTTTAAACCTTGCGTTCTGTAGATAGCAAAGATGCTTCAGAACCTCGCAAATAAGCCGTTGTACGCAAAGGAGGCATACATGATCACGTTGAATCCGTTCGTTGAGAATAACAAAGCACGGATCAACCAGTTCCTCAATAGCCTGTGCGAGGTTGGCGACTTCTATGACACTTTGGAGGTGCGTGATCCTTTGATTGGAACTCGGGTTTTTCGATAACGTTTGCATGCAGATGGACCAATACATGGCACTCTCCAAGAAGGATCTTACGATTCACATTACTATGAATGAGCTGTACAACACCCACGCATTAATTCTGCAGCATATTGAAACCCTGGTGAGTAAGTTGACCCCTGAACGGATCTTCTTCACATAACATCATGCAGTCGCCAAATGATAAGCAACATCTACGTATTCTTACCGATGAACTTGGCCCTGCTCCGTCTCAGGTCCCTCGTAAAGAGAATCGTACTATCGAATTAAGCTTGTACAGTCGTTGGGAGACTCCTGTCCAAGACCTCCATACGGCACTTATGGACTCTATCTCCCAGAGTGACATGCTATACATGGAAACAAAGTCCATCCTCGTCCAACTCATACGTTCTCTTCCCCACGCTACTGACAAGCGGCCTTACAACCTCGCAGCGCTAGCGGAACGCGCGGCGACTACCAAAGATGCCACTCTTGTGCGCAAGGGTATCAAAGTCAAGGAGATGATGCGCGAGCTGGAGGAGCTGAAGATCATTGACCAGGCAGACGGCTACAACCTCATGCAGGAAGAGGTGTCTGCAGAACTTGTCCATTTGGGTAATCTCCGCGACAAGGTGCTGCTAGAGACCAAGTCTCTGGAGGCCGTCTACAAAACGATTTGTGATCACAACAGCTACTTGCGTTCGCAGCTTGAACAGTACAAAGCATACTTGCAAAACGTCCGCTTAACTGCTTCCAAGGACAAGGGAAGCACGACAGGTGTCGGTGTTGTCTCAGTGGGCGGGAGAGAGAGGAAGCCCTCGCGCAGCGCCGTCCTTGGTCCCTATCGGTTTCACTCATGCACAGTTGGAGAAGGAAGGGATCATTGTTGAGAGCAATGTCCCAGACAACCGGTGAGTTCCCTGGTTTCATGAGTGCTATTGTCTGACTCTCGCCCCCTGCTGTAGCCGCCCGAACATCTACTTTAATATTACATCACCAAGTCCCGGAACCTTTATCATCTCACTACACTACAAGGGACGCGAGAAAGCGATTCTTGAGATGGATCTAAAAATTGATGATCTACTGGAGAAGGTATTCACTTGTCCCCTTTTAACTGACGCAGTACTCAATCGAGCCGATAGCAAAAAGATAACAAGCATTTGCTTGACCTGGAGTATGTTCAACTGAATGTGCCGAAGGTGCTCGCTCTCCTGAAAAAGGTCTTCGCTAAGCGATGAACGACTCTCCCGAGACGTTCTAGACCTATCTTTGAGATGTTCATCCCCTTTACTTATGTCGTATTCATTCTGTCATACCCGCCGCTCCTTTTCCTTTCCCCTTCGTCTTTTAGCCTCGTCTTATTACAGCGTGCGTTTCCCCCCAGTGACTCTGTTCGTTCTGGAATGTTTGGATGTATTACATGTGTAGTTATGTGTGTTTCTGGATACCTGTCTTTCTACACTCCAAATTCTTTGGTTTGCTCTGCGATACTATTATACATCCTTTGATTGAGCACATGCTCCGAATAAGTCCACCCAGCTTTTGCGTTTAGGCTGTCCCCATGGCAACTGAACATCATTGATCCACCCCACAAGTGTGTTTGGCGGGTAGTTTCAAGTGCGGTCATCTTTTATTACCCCGGCTGTTGCAGTCAGTGTCGCCGCTTTGTGATCGAAACGGCAAGCGAGTCTTTCTTCATATACTTTCACAGCGCTCTCGGCGCACCCGCATTGGATGTTAGACTCTCAGTAGATGCTCACCGCAGGAACTGAGATGTCGCGCTCGTTCTCAGCATCATCTTTATTCGCTGTTTCTTTTTGCCTGGGAACAGCCTTGCTAGCAAGCTCATCGACACCCCTGCCGAGCGTGCAGGTGAGCCAACTGCTGTCAAATGCATCTCAGTCAAACAGCACTGCGCCGAACAGCAATGGAATTTCCCCTGTCTCATTAGCTGACGACGGGTAAGTGCTCGTTCACAACTGGTAGAGAAGCAGGCGCGCTCATTTCTCAAAGGACCTACTATACTGTCATTCAAGCCGGCCAAATCAGCTTTCGCGCGTCGATAGACACTGGGTCGTCTGACTGTTCGTCGGAATTCACTGTATATTCTACCTCTGCTGAAAATGACGTCTTTTGATAGTCTGGTTGGTCTCGACGGCTTGTAGCACAACGACATGCGCGGCGGTTCCAAAATATCCATTGACATATGCGTCGCCGACGTTTGTTTCGGTCAACAACAACGATACCTCGTTCAGCGTCAGGTATGCCGACGGCACCAGTAAGTATTTCTCAGCGTTTCTGCTGTCGAGCTATCCGATAACATCGTGGATTCCTGAAGGCGCATCGGGATTTGTTGCAAGGGAGTCTGTCGAGGCCTCGAATGTGACGGTGCCCAGTCAAGCTTTCGGTGAGCATGCTGATTCATCGTTGTATTCCAATGACCAATCACAGCCTGCTTGAACTCCGTAGGCGTGGTAACAAACTCGAATGTCACACTCATTGAAGATATTAGTGGCGTTCTCGGGCTTGGGTTCTCTCGACTGTCGGAAATTTACTCATCTACCTCGAATGGTGGGTGTTTCGCGTGTGAGATCGTTGTTTTCAAACCGAATGGTTGTTGTGGTTTGCAGCCTCACCGTTTCTCGCAAGTTTGTCTCAACAAGGCATACTCGACTACCCCATTTTCGGATTGCGCTTGACACGAAACTCGACTGGATCGCTTGCGTTAGGTGAGGGGCCGTTCTGTCATACTGACCAGCAGGCTTATTAGATCCACCGACAACTACTAGGTGCTATTGATGTCTCGGTTGTACAGAATGCGAGCAAGATTGTCTGGAATGAGGTAGTTCCCTTCTCTCCGGTAGGAACACAGACGAATACCTCAGGATATATGTACTGGGCCATTCATATGACGGGCTTCGCAGTATGTACCATGCGAAATGGTAATTGGCGCTTGCTCACCTTTTGGTAGGTGAATAGGAGTGCGCTGACCCCGATACCCACGTATCCCGGACCCACTGGAAATTCTTCGATTGCACTTTTAGATGTGTAAGTGTTTTCGGATCGTACCATGGATATCGCGTGCTGAGGGTGAGTGTACGTAGAGGAACGCCTGGATTGTACGGACCCTACCAAGATGTGGGTAATCTCGAGTAAGGGTATGCATACTAGAGCTTACCTCTTCTTCGTAGGTGACGCGACTATATGCACTCTTCCCTGACAGTCGGCTTGTAGATGAGAGTGGGTAGATATTGCTGGACATCTGAATGATTGACTGAATCATCCTCAGGTGGACAATGGGCGATCCCTTGTACGTCGTCTGCGACCATGACATTTAGTTTTGGGTATGCGACTGCCATCTTCTATAAGTCCCCGCTAACAAATGTAGCAGAGATGGGACTGCGTTCGTTCTTCAGCCTACCGACTACATCATCGGTCCCACGGCAGGCGATCCCGACCTATGTTTGTCTTGGCCGAAGGCTTCGCCGCCTAGTACAGATGGTATTGACTGGCAGCTTGGTAAGACCGATTCCTACTCCCTGCAAACTGCTTTTACAACGACTTCCTTAGGAACGCCGTTTTTACGCACTGTGTACTCTGTCTGGAGGTACGTTAGAGGAGGAACCTTGTTCCTCGTGTTCACACACTCACTTGAACAGTTACGGTATCGACTACGTACAACCTCCAATGATTGGCTTGTACGCGCTCACAAACTCTTCGGCGCCTGTCGAGTCCCCTGCTTTTATTGCTTCGTTCTTCTCCTCTGCGTCCGCCACCGTGGCAACCACGTTACCCAACTACCTCTTGGCGACTCCAACGTATACGACGCCACCCTACGCCTTCAACACTGCTGTTGCTGCGACTTTGGGCGAAATCGTGGACTCGGAACTCGGAACTAGCACGTACCTACCAATGTTTGCTTCGGCCACAACAGGTACAACAGCGCTTCCGGTGGTTTCGGATCAATATACCCTAATAGCGACCAACGCACAAGGTCAGGTTGTAACATCCACGTATTACCTTACGCAACCTTCTGTAGTTCTCGGGGTACCCCCAGGGTGGAGTGGTGCTGGAGCACTACGAGCGCCGGTCGGCATCTCGCTCCTCGCGGCTGTCTGCGGAGGTGTATGGATATTTTAGCAAGCATCTTTGCTGATGTTATGAAGACCATCGGACGTGTTTCCATCACGCTGTCACGTTCTCGTCCGAGATAGCTATGACTTGACTCTCTTTGCATGGACCTCCAGGCCGGACTTTCTAGTGACTTTGAGCGATAATATGTTACCCGGACGATCTATTCGCAAGGGCGCTGGGTACTAAATCACGTTGCACGTTCTAGATGTACACTCGTTGGGATGATATGTTGACACGGTTGGATTTCTATATACTACGTTGCTTGGATTCGTGTATGCGGTCATGCGTGCCAGTTTACAATAATTTAGTGATGCGCCTGGTTTGAGAGGGCTTTGGCTTATATCCCTGGCCAGGGCCTGTGATAGTAAAATGTAGATTTTCATAGTCAATGACCACATGTATGTTGTGCTTGGACCAGATAGGAACAGGCATAGACTTGGGTAGCTGCAGTAACCTTGTAAAAGGTCTGGATCATAGTTTACTGAGCAAAAGAGACAAGAGAGTAACTTGAAATTCCAAGTAGATCTAGATATATGAGCTGGGTGCAACATATTTGTATCGTGAGGGGTTTGAGATGCGGAGGTAACTGCGATTTTCCTTGTATGGTAATTCTCAGTACCCGGGCTCCTCTGTGCGGTCGGGCCTAGGGCCCTAGGCGCTCCGAGTCTCACTGAGGCAATAGGGTAGTCTCGACCAGGAAATTCGGGTGAACTCGGCAGATGCACGAGAATTCCGAGAATTCCGGCCAAGGGCCATCGCTAGGAATTATCAGGCAACTTGATCCCATCAGATCCTCAAACTTCCGAACGCTCGTGTCCCGAGCCTTCAAAACATCACTAACAAATGTCCTTTGACCGTCCGCCAATGTGGCACTGGAAGTCCTGTAGGATGGCGGAATGAGGGAGGAACTCCGTGATGAGTCGATGAGCTGGCACCGCAGGTGAGCGGGAGGTAAGTTTGACCCGTACTCATATCTAGCTCATATCTTACAGGCACCTGTACCCCGTGCTATTGAGCCCTGTCTGGGCCTGACCTAGAATTTGGAATTTACAGCCCAGACCCAGGTGGAATGAAACGCATAATTCCCACGGGGACCAGTTAAGTACTGAGGAAACGGACTCAAACTTGCAACAATGCCTGCTCAGCTTCTCGCTCAACCCAATCCTCCCCCCGACCCCTCCCATCTCCCCGATTCTCTGCTGGAATGTTCCCCACAATTCAGCACTAGCTCGGTCATCTCTCCCGCCGAAATCTCTTCCCTCCGCAAGTTCACGCGGGCTGCGAACTACATCGCTGCCGGTAATTAGCCCCTATTTGGTCGTTCCGTTCGTGCTCAGGCGCACGTCCTTAGCGATGATCTTCTTGAGAGATAATGTTTTACTCGAGAGGAAGCTCACCCCGGATGACATCAAGCCTCGCTTGCTTGGCCACTGGGGAACCTGTCCTGGCCTTGTCCTCGTGTATGCGCATCTGAATCGCATCATCAAGAAGAATGATGTTAATGCCCTGCTTGTCGTAGGGCCAGGTTAGTTTCGTTCTTGTATCATATCCGTGTACTGATTTCTTTGCACCCGCAATCCAGGCCACGGCGCACCTGCCATTCTCTCCTGTCTATGGCTGGAGGAATCACTCGCAACTTTCTGGCCGCGTTATTCTCGTGATAGACTTGGATTGACGAGGCTCATCACGAAATTTAGTACGCCCGGAGGATTCCCCAGGCGAGTTCTACCTAATCCCTTTTATTTCGAAGCTGACTCTCTCTCTCAGCCATATCAACGCCGAGACACCTGGCTGTATCCATGAAGGCGGAGAATTGGGTTATGCTCTCAGCGTGTCATTTGGCGCTGTCATGGACAACCCGCACCTCATCGTCGCCTGCGTCGTTGGTGACGGAGAAGCCGAGACCGGCCCAACTGCTACCGCATGGCACGGGTACAAATATATCGACCCCGCAGAGTCGGGCGCTGTACTCCCCATCGTACACCTCAATGGATTCAAAATTTCAGAGCGCACCATTTTCGGATGCATGGATGACAAGGAGCTGATTGCGCTCTTCAGGTTAGCAAGGCATCACCCTAAGCAGGTGCACTGACGAACACGTCCCCAGTGGTTATGGTTATCAAGTTTGTATCGTCGACGACTTGTCAAACATTGACAGAGATCTCGCTCGCGCTATGGAGTGGGCCCTCGGCGAGATTTCCCGTATCCAGCACGCAGCACGCTCAGGGAAACCCATCGTCAAGCCTCGTTGGCCGATGCTGATTCTACGAACACCGAAAGGCTCGTCTGGCCCAAAAAAGCTACATGGGGAGTTTATAGAAGGTTCATTCCGTGCACACCAAGTACCGCTCCCCGGGGCCAAGACGTCGGAAGAAGAGCTCAGAATGCTTCAAGATTGGTTATCAAGCTATCATCCCGAGGAGCTCTTCGTTGTCCACAGCGAAAAAGGCGAGATTGAAGGCGCACCCACGAACGACGTCGTGGAAATTATTCCTGATGTCAAGGAGAAGAGGCTTGGTTTTAAGAGGGAGGCTTATGCAGCCTTCCAGCCGCTGGCAGTTCCAAGTTGGATGCCATTCAGTGTCCAGAGCGGTCGCGAGGCAAGCTGCATGAAAACAGTAGGAAACTTTCTTCGTGAGGTAGTCAAAGAGTGCGCGCCGCATATCTTTCTTTTCTTGCTGAAACTGAGACCTCCTTGCTAGCAATCCATCCAACTTTAGGATTTTCTCCCCCGACGAGCTAGTTTCGAATAAGCTCGATGCTGTATTCGACGTCACCGGGCGAAACTTTCAGTGGGATACTGCTTGCCGTGCTCAAGGCGGGCGTGTTGTCGAAATTCTCTCTGAACACACCTGTCAAGGTATGCTACAGGGATATACACTTACAGGTAGGACCGCCCTCTTCCCTACGTACGAAGCCTTCATAGGCATTATCCACACCATGATGGTGCAATACAGCAAGTTTGCGAAGATGGTTCGTATTGTCCGTTCGTCTTCTGCGATTCATTAAAAATCGCCATTGTTTAGGCTTTTGAGACTGAATGGCGCCACGATATTGGTTCTGTCAATTACCTGGAGACCTCCACCTGGGCAAGGCAGGAGCATAATGGTTTCTCGCACCAAAACCCTTCATTCATCGGTGCTCTACTCGCTCTGAAACCGAAACTTGCGCGCGTTTACCTCCCACCTGATGCGAATTGTTTTCTTTCTACTATGGCGCACTGTCTAAGGGCCAAAAACTACATTAATCTCATGGTTGGTAGTAAGCAGCCGACCGCAGTATGGCTAAGTCCGGAGGAGGCAGATCGTGTACGTGTGTTGGTTACCTTGGGATGACAAGCAGCTAATTCTCGTCAAGCATTGCGTGGCTGGCGCCTCAGTGTGGAAAGTTTGCAAGCATTGACGATGGTGTGAATCCAGATGTGTACGAAAATTCTTTGTGTTTATAGTATGCTTCTGACAAATGATGCCTTAGTGTCCTCGTTGGTATCGGTACAGAGGTTACATTCGAGGTGATTGCCGCAGCAGCTCTCCTCCGCAAGACATGCCCTGCCCTGCGTGTACGCGTCGTGAATGTGACGGATCTGATGATTCTGGGTCCGCCCGGGAGTCACCCTCACGCGCTCAGTAGTGATGATTTCGACTCGCTTTTCACTCCGGATAGACCCATCATCATCAACTATCACAGCTATCCGATCGAAGTGAAGGGTTTGTTGTTCGGTCGGCCCCATGTCGAAAGGATAACAATCGGGGGGTCAGTTGCCACATTTTACTGTGGATCTCATGAGTAATGATGACGAATAGGTATCAAGAAGAAGGGACCACGACATCTCCTTTTGACGTTCGTTTTGTTAGTTTTGCTTTATCGGTCCGTCCTGACGGGATGTATTCAGATGATGCTTTGCAACAACGTGTCGAGATATCACGTAGCTGCGGCCGCTGTTCGTGCTGCAGCACCCCACAATGTAAAGGTCGCAACCGAGGCCCATGAGACGGCGAGTCATATTATGCACCTCGCGGCAAAGGACAGAGAGTATATTTACCGCGAAGGGCAAGGTAAGTCCAGGTTCAATCCATGTTGCCCAATTGTAGATTGATTGTGCGTTAGACCCGGACGGCACATTTGAGACTCCTGTCTTCGCAAACGTATAGTTGTGATAGGTTCAATCGAGCATCCGTTCGAATCGTGTAAGAGTAGCCAGCAGATGGATGTTTGTACAATTGAACATGAATGCAAAGAATCAAACCGCGAGTCACAAAAAGCGACAGGCCTGGGACTCGAACCCAGAATCTCTAGCGCCGGAAACTAGCGCGTTACCATTACGCCAACCCGCCTTCCAGGAGAAGAAGATCCGTTGACTTGTAGTACCCTTTGCATCACTCAAACCATACAGCTACATCGCAATCGGCAATCAATGTAAAGCAATAGAAATATCGGTTCCACTCGATGCCCCACACGATGTTGATGCAAGTACGTATTCTCCTTCAAGTTCAGGGGAAATTTAAAGTTATCCCCCTTTTCCGCGCACACTCTTCGCATCGTATAAAAGTTTTCTTTATCCTTCGTTTCCCGATCTTTACCCATGGCGACGTTCAGCCTTTGTCGATTTTTGCGCGAGCAACGGTCGACCCTTCCTCCACCTAGAGCAGTCGACGACGTCAGTTCCAAGACGTTCATGGTGACCGGGTCCAACACCGGGCTGGGTTTCGAAGCCTCGGTGCATCTCGCCGAGATGAGGCCCAGGCTGCTCGTCGCAACGAGCCGAGACTCGACCAAGTGTGAACAGACACGGGAATGTGGGTACATGTTTATTGCGGCCGTGACGCGTTCCATAGGACTGACTCGGACACGCTGGGAACGAACGATCCTCGATGTCGCATTCGTTCGACAGCCATCCTGGAGCGAGCGGCTGCAGGTGGTGTCGCTAACCCCAGAGTGGCTGCGTGGCCCCTCGACCTGAGTTCGTTCGAAAACGTACGCGCTTTTGCCGATCGGTTCGCGGCAGAAGCGAACGGGAATGGTGCGTTGCACGCGCTCGTCGCCAACGCTGGCGTGTTTCGTCCCGATTACGCTCAGACGCCGGACGGTTGGGAAGTGATGTATGTATTTTCCCGCTCGAATGATCTCGTCTTGGTCATCTGCGTTAGGTTGCAAGTGAATTATCTGTCCACCGCATTGTTGAGCCTTCTGCTCCTGCCTTACTTGGTGAACGCTTCCACCGCAGATTCCATGCCACGCTTGGTGGTCGTGTCGAGTCTTGGACATTATCTCGGTTCTTCCAGCTTGAAAAATTCGGAGACATGGGCTGACGTCCTCGGCACCATCAATAGTCGGAAATTCGCTTCCAGGTTCGATATACATGCCCTTTTTTTTTTCTTTTTTTGATCGAGGGCACAAACCACACGACCAGCGTCGCTCGCTACAACGTCACGAAACGTGAGCACGTCGTGCGCGCACAGTTACCCCCACAAATACATGGCTGACCCGCAGTTCACTTTCTCAGTCTTGGGGGTCCTTTTCGTCCGGGAGCTCGCTGCGCGTTTCACCGACCCGACGCCCATCGTCGCCTGTACGGTGGACCCGGGTTACTGTCGCTCGAGCCTCCTGCGTGCCGTGGAGAACAAATGGTACTCGGGTTGCGTTTTTTCTGTGATTCGAAAGGTGCTCTTCGCACGTTCGGCAGAGGAGGGGAGCAGGACGCTCGTCCACGCCGCCGTCGCCGGTGAAGAACGCTCGATGCACGGTCGGTATCTCTCCTCTTGCCAGCTCGCTGAAGAGAGCGAGTTCGTATTCACCCCCGAGGGCAAGGCATTTTCTGCCAAGCTTTGGGTGAGCGCGTAAAACGACTACCGTGTTGCTGGATGCTCATTGCATACGTTCTTTTTTATACCGAATTTGTCAGGAGCAGACGATCACGGTCTTGTCTCAAGTCGACGATCGCGTCTCGGAGATTGTTGCAAAGTATCTGCGGGCAGATGTGTGATGCATGTAGCTATCCCTAGTGAGATGATAGCATGAATCTCATAGGGGTCAGTGGTTCATTTCAACGCCGTACGTGCCGCATTACTGTAGCAGAAACCTGGAATACAGAAAATGAGCACTCGAGTGTGTCCGGCGAGAACGAAGCATCAGCAGTAAGATGGTATTATTGTACATCGAAGACGACCGAGCAAGCATGTATGTACAAATTTCGAGGTAAGATATGCTCACTAGCAAGGCTACAGTTACATCTACTTCTTTGGCCGCCTCTTCACCTCTTCCTCCTTGCATGCATGCAACATGAGTTTGTTTGGATGACCCGGGGTCATTCCGCTGTGTCCTTTTGACCAATCGTAGGAGATAGCATACGCGAAGATCGTGCCGTTGCGGTTGAACGTAGTGGCGCTGATCGGGCCGGGCGCTGGTTCGAACGCTGCGAAACACAAGGGTAAGAGCAGGTCACTACACGTCCAGTACATTAAAACATACTCTTTAGCCGCGTGCGTGCGTCCTTGTCCCAGAAATGAATGGTTCCGTCGGAGCCTATTCATACAAACATGAGCGAAAACACGTTGCAAAGTGGGTGAGTGAGGTGCACCGCAGGTAGAGAAAGTTCCGTGGACAGGGTGGAACGAGATGTCGTTCACAGCATACACCAACGATTGA
Source organism: Boletus sp. NGJ (assembly GCA_019096195.1). Lineage (NCBI taxonomy): Eukaryota > Fungi > Basidiomycota > Agaricomycetes > Boletales > Boletaceae > Boletus > Boletus sp. NGJ. Next base: position 146,686 of record JAGTXK010000189.1, read on the forward strand.
TCTTTTGCGTTTGGGGTCTGGTCTCTGCGGTGACATTTGAAAGAAAAGTTATTCCTGCAACAAAAGGTCAGAGGCATGTCGTCACAGGTTCACGAAAAATCTCACGAGTTGTCCTTCTCCTCGACGTATCTGTATAAACGACACGTCAAGCACGAGAAAAGTACTGCAGGAAGAGACGTACTGTATGGCCACGCGACCTTCAATACTTCCGACGGCAAAGCCACTATTTGAGGAGTTGGTGAAGCACGAGACTACACGTGTCTGCCACTTCAAGGGTGATGTTATAGTCTGCATCCAGCAACATTAACGAGTGCAGTTGGAGAGTGACATCATGGACCGACCTTGTACGGCGTGGACGGATTTGTCAAATTGTATATTTGAATATGACGCTCCGCAGTACCAACGACGAGGAGAGGATATTGGACATCCATGGTGTAGCAACGCTCCGGTAATTGCACTGTGGCGACAGGATTTGCCGAACGGAGGTCCCAATACTGTCCAACGGTGAATATACGAGGTCAACGCCGAGTTTCGCGATCGATGGCGGTGTGTACGGACCTTGATTGTCTTGTCCCAGCTGCCGGTGGCGAGAATGCTGCCTTGTGGTGTTTCTATCCACTTGACAACTTTTATTGGCGCATCGTGTTGCGCGACTTGTGTCGTTTGGCCGTTGGTGATGTCGAACATGCGTGCGGCGCTGTCTGCACCGCCTGAGATCACTTTATTGCCATCCTATGGGACGGGTGAGACGATTTCGAATAACGGGGATGATATGGACCCACCTTGTTCCAACATATGCTGAGTACGGGCCCCTGGTGGCCGTACATGGCCTTGCCCTGTGTCTGACCACCTGCGCCGACTTCGTACAAACGGACCTGGATGGCGGGTCAATGGCTGGCGAGATACGAAGAAAACACGGGCTACATTGTTATCCCAGCTGCCCACGGCGAGGTAGTCGGCGGCAGAGGAAAATGCGAGCGCGGATATGGAGTCGGAGGGTGGCTCTGTGACTTCGATGTCCTTTTCGGCCGTCGCAGCGGGTGCCGTCGATGGGGCCGCCGTATTGAAGAAAGACATGGTCGAGGAAAGTGGTAAGTACAGTAGGTTGGGTAACCTGCCATACTTCTCACGCCACTCAAGAGAATTGGCGTACGCTCAGAGCTCTTCACCCCCTTCCTCCATGTCCTTGGCATGGACTGTGTCGGCCTGGTACACGATGCAGTTGGAAACAGGGCGACGTCGTGGCCGCCACCATGGGCGGCATGGGGAGGCAGTTCGACGGTCCGTCTTCATCTCACCGCCCTAGGTAGATACGCCGAGTTCACGCTGGTGCCGCATGCTTCGGTATCGCCTCCCATCACCCTTCCCTTAGGGCATGACCTGGGCGCAGTTCGCCGCCATTCCAGAGACCTATCTGACAGGCACGCTGTTTCTTGGCTAGCCCTCGTTGTCTACGCACACTCACGCTTTGGATACACTTGGAGGACCCTCGACGCCCTGGCACTCAGGGCTGACGATATGCTTCTCGTTCTAGGGGGTACCACCAGTGTTGACCTTGCTGCTGCTTCCCTCGCATGATTGGACGTGTTTCGGGACAAGGCGTTGGACCCCATGGCCGTGTTGGCTCCGTAGCACCTCACCATATTTTCGTCCGCGACAGTCGACATCTCAACAGCCCGCTCCAGTTCATCGTCGACCAGGCGTTTTCTCAAGGCGGGGATCGACGACACTGGCATAAAGTAGTCTGTCGTCGACGAGAATTACAGTGTGTGTACGATAACGTTAGTGACGCTCGACTGATAACATCAAGCATGCATTGAAAATGTAATCATCACACATTAGTAGCTCAAAAGTAGATGTACTTGAGATCAGTATATGCTATAGCACCTTAACCTATGTTTGATAACACGAAACTCATAATGTCTTGTCTTTTGGAACTTCTAGCAATGGGTCAAGCCGCGACTCTGGCTGGCGATAAGAGCCACCCGCACGATCCGCCCACGTGAAGTACTGTTGATAGGTAGGAGATTAGCGGCCATGAGATACTGTATCAAGAGGGGCTGTGTACCTGGCCGTAGTTAACCGTGAAGTAAAGATGATGCAACGTGTGATGTGCGGGACCGTTGATGACGTGTTCAAGCGGGTGGCCGGTAATCATATCGGAGTCGTGAATCTGTGCGGGTGGATATGAAGATAGACGTTACAAGAGCAGGAAAGGGATTCATACCAATATACTCCAAAAGTTGACGAACACAAAGAGACCCAAGTACACGCATCGGTGAAGGGGGAACAAGAATATGAAGAGATGGTACGGCACGGACTGCAGGTAGCCGTCCACAGGGGTGGAATGCGTGGGATGCAAATGGGGTCGGTACTGAGGAAAGCATGTCAATCGATGGGAAACAAGAGAACCGACACCACGCACTAAGCCATTTGTGGTGGGGCTTGTGAATGGATTTGTAAAGTATGGGATGGTGGAGGGTACGATGGACCCAGTATACGAGATAGTCGGTGAATACGAAGAAGCTGGAGATGTGTCAGCGTGCGCAACAGTGGACGAAAGCATACATACAACGGAACCGACAAGACGAGATAGAGCCATCCATATTCAGACACATCGTCGTATAGCCGGGAATAGCCCATGACCTCGGCTTGGAACCAGGGGAGCGTCAAGAGCGTCATCACAGGAAACGCTTTCAGACTGCTTATAATCTCGAATTTAATCTGGTTCTTGAGGAACCGTGGATGCCGCATCATGTCGTGGTTGAAGATGAACCGGAACGAGAGACCGGCGAAAATAAAGTAGAGGATGTGGATGCCAATGAGAGTGACCATGATCAACGACAGCAACTGCCTGGGAACGTGATCTCGCGGCCATGCCGACTGTGGGCGGAGTGCCATCGTTGAGGCGTTGGCGGCGAGGAAGGAATGGGGGTGGTGGTCGGCGAGTGGGTCGTTGAGGGGAACGAGACGCGCCCAGACGGAGTCGAGAACATACTCGTCGCAGACGTGTAGAACGAGGTCCATTGCAAGGACGAGGAGGGGAACGACAGGGATGGCACAGAGGTAAATTTTTATAGCGCGAGCATGTCGTCGTCAACATCAGGCCACTTTTTTTTTTTTTTTCAGAGGCAGATTAGATCACACGCCACGAGTTTCCAAGTACGTGGAATCGTCGGCGATTCTGGTCGTTGCGCGCAACAATGGCGAACATGCGGGAGTGTACTTTCTCCCCCACCGACCCCGTCTACGACGACGGTGATCCATCTTTGCTATCTCGTCCTTGGCTTCACATTCTCAGCGATCGTTCTGCTGGAAACGACCCTGGAACTTTCTGCGCTCTTATCAGCGACCACGGCCCTGGGGGTGGTTTCTTCTCTTTCTTCTTCGAACAAGTCGACCTCCTAAGCTGTTCCATTCTATTCCGAATCTCGCCAGGAGTCGCATTCCTCGATACGCATGCAGACATTTGCCTATCCAACGGCATAAACGCGTGTACACCACCATCCACATGAATGACAGAATCACAGCAATAGCACCAGACAAATGGAAGCCACGCTTCTCAGCACCCCCTCAACGCAAGGCGAATCCTTCGCGTGACCCGATGTGATACAACACTGCCAACACGTGTCGCATTAAACGTCAGTTCCGTCCCGGATATCTCGTTCGCCAGTGTTCACATCCCTCCCTCCACAACTCACCAACTATGGGCCAACTCTTGGCATGCACCAGACGCAAGCAGCTGGAAAAGTTTGCCGACGAGGAACCAAAGTCTCCAATAGCTGCCTCACAAGTCTCGGAAACCATCTACATTGCGTATGTCGTCCTCCTTGTCGTCGTTCCCCCACAAGCGTCCTTATCAGTCACACTAGGGTCATGGGATCCACTGGTAGTGGCAAGACGACGGTTTGTCCCTTGGTTGATTTCAACGGGGCTGGACCGCTCATGGCCCGACTCTAGTTCATCAACCTCGCATCGGGATCCAACCTTCGAGAAGGTGCTGGCTTGGAAAGTTGCACCAATGAAGTACAGACGTCAATCCCCTTCCACATCGGCCGACAGCAAGTTATCTTGATTGACACGCCCGGTTTCGACGATACGACCTTGACAGACACCGATGTCTTGAAGCTCATCGCTGCTTACCTGGTCACTACGTAGGCTTGCACTCAGTCATACGCACCGCTGGCTGACCGATTCCACAGCAACAAGCAAGGCGCACGCCTTGTCGGTGTCATCTACATGCAGAGAATCTCTGACTTGAGGGTCGGGGGTTCAGCTCGGCGTGATTTCAGGATGTTCCAGGAACTCTGCGGCGAAGAAGCCTACCCCAACGTGATCATCGTCACCAATATGTGGGGCACAGTCACTGCGGAGGATGGAAACGACCGAGAGCGGGAACTCGCTACCAAGAACATCTTCTTCAAGCCAATCCTCGATAAGCATGCAAAGATGCTGCGGCACGATAACACGAAGCAGTCTGCTCACCAGATCATCCAGAAACTGGTCGACAGGGAGCCTGTGGTGCTCCAAATCCAGCGAGAATTGGGAGAAGGCATGGACATCACCCAAACAGCCGCATACAAGCAGCTTGATAGGGAGATGTCCGAGCTCTGCGCGCGACACCAGAAGGAACTAGAAGCTCTCAGGGAAGAGATGGCTGACGCTGAGCGAAGCCAGGACGAGGAAACGCGAAGGGAGCTGCAGGAGGAAGCGCGCAAGGTAGAAGCCGAGCTGCAACAGGCGCAGAGCCAAGCATCTCGGCTTGCGTCTGACTATCAGACCGAGTTGCGCAGGATTGAGGAGATACTGCAGGTGAAGGAAGGGTGATTTGTTCACGTTATGTAGTTGCTTCGAGCTGGCTCGTCATATTCCCCCTGTTTATTTGCGCGTAGTGTACTGTTGAGCATGGACGGAGATCTCCACATTCTAGACTCCACCAAACCAATGTCTTGAGCAATGCGTGATTTGGTCCTTTTGAATGTTCTCGTTCACCGCAGCCAACTGGTGGCTCCGCGAAATCGCCGTTCAGGGGTAGCTCGGACCAGCAGGATTCATCGTGGCCGTCATAAACCCGATCAGTGAAACGCTGAAAAGGTGTTTTCACCCTTCGTCATTTCGAGAGGGAGCCGCAACATGCAGCGGCGCGATGCAATATGAACGGGGTGCATGCTGCAGGCACTGTAAAGCATATAAGGATACCCTCCGACGTCTTGCGGACTGAACTCACTCCCCCACATACCACTCACCCATTAGTATCCCGTCATGGCTGTTCGCGGAAAAGAGATCAGAATTGCGTACGATCCCCATCCCACCATTCCCGGCCGTCGTTTGTCTAAAATGGCATTTACAGAGTGATGGGGGCCACTGGAAGTGGTAAATCAACCGTAAGCGACGTTGTGTCGGAGCGGAACGCGTCGCTGACCATCCCGAACAGTTCATCAACCTCGCCAGCGGGTCCGACCTCCCTGTCGGTCGTGGCCTGGAGAGCTGTACGTCCGAAGTACGGACCTCCAAACCGTTCCTCCTCAACGGGCGCATCGTCACCTTGATTGACACACCTGGATTCGACGATACGTCTCGTAGCGACACGGACATCCTCTCGTCCATCGCAGCGTATCTATCCAACACGTAAGCTTACATCGGTGGGGGGGAAGGGGACCTGGATTGAACCTACCGTACACAGTTACGAGCAAGGCGCCAAACTCGCTGGTATCATCTACATGCACCGGATCTCCGATGTCAGGATGGGCGGCACATCGAAGCGCAACTTCCGTATCTTCCGCGAGCTGTGCGGAGATAGCAGCCTCCGAAACGTCCTCATCGTGACCAACATGTGGTCAAACGTCGATCCAAAGGTCGGTGAGGCACGGGAGAAAGAGCTTGCCAACAACGACAAGTTCTTCAAACCCGTCCTTGAAAAGGGCGCAAAACTCCTCCGCCACAGCGGCACCCAGGCGTCCGCCCAGTCCGTCCTTCGTCATTTGATCAACAACCAGGCTGCTACGCTGCTGATTCAGCACGAGCTCGTGAACGAGCGCAAGGATCTAGCCCATACCGCTGCCGGAGCCGAGCTCACCCGCGCCTTGAAGGAGCAGGCTGACCGTCACGATGAGGAGATCCAGAAGCTCCGTCAGGAGATGGAGGCCGCGATGCGCGCCAAGGACGACGAAACCAGGTCGGAGCTCCAAGACGAAGTCGACAAGAAGCGGGAGGAGATCGAGCGCATACAGCGCGATTCCGAGCATATGGCGGCAGAATTCATCGCGGAGAAATCGCGACTTGAATCTAAGATCGCGGCAATGGAGACCGAGAATCGTCACTATGTGCAGGAGCTCGAGGGGCTGCAAGAACAGGTCCTCCAGGCTCGCAAAGAAATCGAGACATCGCAGGTCGAACACGCACGACGCGAAAGTGAACTCCTGAAAGGGAAAAAGGAGGCAGAAGAGCGAAAAGCTCGCCTGCTTGAAGAGGAGCGCAAGGCCCGAGAGCTCGCCGAAGCGCGACACCAGGAGCACCTGCGTTCCATGCAGCAAGAGATGCTGCGAGCGGAAGCCGAGATCAAACGGGCTGAAGCGGAGCAAGCAGAGAAGGTCAGGATGGAGCGTGAGCGAGCGCAGGCGCTCGAGGCAGAACTCCAGCGCCAGGCCAAGGCCAAGGAGGAGGAAGAAAAAGCCAGGCTACTTGTGGAAGAACGCGAAAGAGCTCGCTTGCAGGCAGAGATTGAGAAGGCTCGACAGGAGATGGAGAGGGTTGCCGCTGTACAGCAACGCCGCGAACACGAGGCTGCTTGTGCAAGTCAAGCTCAAGCAGAAGCTCACGCCCTCCTCCTCGAACAACAGAACCAAGCCCTGGAGCTCGAGAAGGCGAGGTATCAGAAGCAAATCCTCGAGGAAACGGAACGCGTGCGTCGAACCCTGGAGGAAGCTCACGCCAAGAAGGAACAGGAGGCACAAGCTCATCGGAAAGCAGAAGAGGCTCGTATTCGACAGCTAGGGGAACAGCAGCGCCTGAAGCTACGGGAGGAAGAACAACGCCGGCTAAGCCTGCAGGAACAACTCGCGCGCGAACGTAAGGAAAAGGACACGGTTAACAAAGCAGATCAAGTCCGGAGAGAGAGCGAAGTAGAAGCGGCGAGGCAGGCTCGGGAAGCCGCCCTGGCAAGACTCGAGGAAGAGCGCCGACAAGCTAAGCTGCGCGATGAAGCCTACAAAAAGGAGGTCGAGGAAGAAGTTGCCCGAGTTCGTAAGGCGATGGAGGAAGAACTAGCAGAAAAGGAACGTCGGTCTGCGGAGGCAAAGCGTGCCGCAGAACTCTCCAGAACGTTGGCTTCTGAGGCTCAAGAAAAGGCTAGGTTGGCGGAAGAACACGAGGGTAAAAAGAAACTTGAGGGGGACCTAGCGGTGCTTCACAGACGAGTCGCAGAGGCTGAAGATTATCGAAGACGGCTGGAGGCGGAAGCAGCGGAGCGAGAGGTCATAGAACGTCAGAAGAATGCCCAGCTGCAAGAAGAACTCGCAAAGGCTCGACGGGAGGTAGAGCTCGCAAGGGTTGCAGCCCAAGAGCGAGCTTCCAAGAAAGACCCACCCTCCGGTTTCTTGCTGCCGATACCGTTCGTCGTGTGGAAGGCCGCCATGCACTGGCTAGGTGCGAGATAGACATTGACAACGGACTCGGTCCCAGACACCTTCCTCGTTCATCTTCGTTCATATATGCTTGTGATGTTTCTTGGAGCGTAATATCTATTTGGAATGTTTTTGTCCATGTCACGTAGGTTTACACCGACCTGTACAAACTGGTTGAATAAATCATTAGCTTGGTGGTGCGACTCCTAACTTGAATACAACCCTTCGTTCGGTACGATGTCTGGACAATGGTGAGAACATACCAACAACGGGACAAGAATGGATTCCCAAAAAAAAAAAAATTGTGAGGACAGCGCACCAGGAGCGTGGGACCAACGTGGGATTAATGTACATGAGGTAGGCTGTCTGCGCAGAATGAGATGGAAGATGATGATACCAATTCCCGACTCGACGTGGGGGACCGACACGACCAAGCTCACCGTTCTGGTATGTCCGGGTACCACAAGCTCGACCGAACGAGATAACAAACTTGGATATCGATTGTCTGCTCGCTCCGTGGGTGGCAGGACGCAAAAAGGTTGTCAAGGAAAGCGCAGGTGTTTTTTTTGGTGTGAGAGACCATATAAACCAAACTGTTGTTATAAATTTCGACTTCGTCGTCCGAGGGCCATCATTGAATGAACCATTATTGGCCAGATTCAAAGGGATGGATCTCTTTCCTGCCAAAATCCCTCAACCTTGAAATACAATTTTTACTGTGCTCGTACAAATGCCAACACTGTCAAAGCCAAAACTCGTCAGTAAGCGAGCACTCTCTCGCCATCTCAAACTGTTCGTCTGTCCTACAGACCAACGTGCGTATTCCACCATCGTGCTTTCCGATGTCGATGACAGTTCCCTGACGACGGTCCATCTCGTGGTTCACTTGCTCATTGATAGCCGAGTAACCTAAATTGTTGACAGCCTCCCCGACGGCGCTCCGCAATTCCCGACTTCGTTCCCCAATCCCACCGGCAAATACCAGCGCATCAACCTTGCCGCGGAGCGACACGTGGTACGCGCCGACGTAATGCAACACGCGATCAAGCAAAATGTGGAACGCAAGCGTGTAAGGATTTTCTTCCGCAGCCAATGGAGTGGAGAGCTCTGCCATCCTGGTGATTTCCCCAAAGTCGGTAGTTCCCGCCAATGCTTTCCACCCTGCTTGACTATTAAGGATTTCCTCTGCCTAAATTCGATGCGATGAGTAGGAGGAAGAATAAGAAAACGAAGAGCAGACTCTTGTAACGTGAATTTCTTTGGTTGTTGCAGGATTGAAACTCAACCGACTTGAAGGTTCGCTCGTGTAATGGAAAATGAGACTGGGGTCAACGTCTCCTGCTCTGGTGGCCCCGGGTAATCCGCTCAGAGGTGTAAGACCCATGGATGTATCGATGGACTTTCCACCCCGGATCGCGCAGGCGGACGCTCCAGATCCAAGGTGCAGTGCAATGATATTTAATTCGTCTTCGTCCTGAGGAGCATCAATGTGAGTACCCTATACCTATCAAGGAAATCGGTGGACCTTGTGTAAATGATTGGCGACCATGCGTCTGATGAAGGCATCTGAAAATTCTACCATGAGCACACGTGCACAGATACGCCGTCCAAGGATGGACACTTGCAGCTCAATCCGTGGAAGCCATACTTTTTCAGACCACGTTCTCGCGCGATCTTCTGATCGATAGCATAGGTCGAGACATGGCGGGGCAGGTCTTTGTGAAATGCGGTATCGAAAAATGCAATCGACAGTGCGTGCGGCAACGCCTTGAGGCATGCGTTTATGACGGACAGAGCAGCACCATTGTGCCTGTCCAGAAGACGACTTAATCAAGACGATATGATGAAGAGTTGAAAGGCACTCGCAGAGGAGCGAGGTCAGACAATGTTTCAATGTGATGGTAAGATTGCTCTGAGACGAGTGTAGGCTCGGTGTAATCTCCGCCGTGGACGACTCGATGGCATATATGCTTGACCTGATGTTGGTCAATGCTTGCATCTTCCTCGAGACGGTCCAGAAAGTAGATAAAGGCGGATTCATGATCGCGAATCGAGGGCTCGAATGAGTCAAGATGTTGACCCGTGCTGGCATGTTGAAACAAGACCTTGGCTGGGGGGGACGATATGGAAGAGATAGCGGATGTCAGGAGAAGGCATGGCGCCTTTGGATCGTCTGGTACGCGCTGGAAGAGCGAGATCTTGAGCGAGGAGGAGCCTGCATTTACTGCGAGGATGAGAGACATTTTGTATCCCGACTCCCACGGTAGCGGAGGAGGGTTTTGTCTGCAGCAAATGAGATTTGTAGAAACTGCCACGTAATCAAAAAAGTTATTGTACACCCGGAATTCCCCGTGAGTCGGGGACCGGCGCGAGCGCCGCTATGATGTAAGTATGTGGATGAGCAACTCCAGCTCAAGAAACCCGAGTCTGGTGAGCCGACCCCAGTCAGACGGGGCGCACACCCTGATTCAGCCCCGCATATATCGGATGAGACCAATTATCGCCGTGCTAGAAACGGGTAACGCTTCAATAGAGAACGTCTACTTCAACAAACCTGGTGCCTTGCCGTAGGCCAGATGCGGCCACGGTGCAAACCACACGAAGCTTGGCATCGATGATAGGCAGTCGACGAATTGGGAAAACGTTGCCTCGAGTAGAAGCTAGCAGCGCCCCGTCCGCCATGAAGCATGCCGAAATGAATCAGGGCCGTGACTCTGCGGAAATGCGTTTTTTGAAATACACACCGGGCGTACGCGTCCGAGGCGGGAACACGAAGAGATAAACCCCACAAACGAGTGATTCCGGGTTGCCTCGTGTGCGACAATAACACACTGAACCCAACGGAATTCGATAGAGGAGAAGCCAGCGGCGTTTCCAGAACGATGGATAGATTTTGACTGCGAATCCGGAAGTAGCAGGTAAGGCCCAGCAATCACTATATCTGCCCCCTGATCACGCACCGATCTGCTGCGTCTTGGAAGACATTGTGGCGGTTCCGCGACGATGCCCATGACCGGCATTGTCATTGCGGACACCGTAGATTAACGGCGCTGAGAACCTCCTTTCCCCGAAATTGGCCCAGGTCGTTCTAGTGGAACTTTATGTGTTGTAATCGCACATTGCCGTCTACTTGTGGTGAGCTCCGGTAGAAACGCAAGGGTAACATGCCACTTTGTACAGGGCGTCGCCCCGTACGGCCTCCGTCCGTAGACCATCGGAGATTCTGTCCAAGATACCCGACATTTCGTTAGGTGGACGAGCGCTCCGGGATAGAGAGCTTCGCTCGGGAGCGTTAAGATGGTGCCGGACAAAGAGAACCCACCGGTACACAAGAACCCATTAGTACGCCCGAAGAGAGCGCAAACAAGAACTGCGAGCACCCCGCCGCCGCCATCGCGGCGGTCAGGATGGAGATTTGAACCAAGTCCATTTGAGGTTACAGTCCACAGATTAGCTGAAACGGCGTTGGATCTGTTAATATGCGCAGATGAATACGTGGACGAACATCACGATTCTAGTTCTCCCATTCGCCAAGTCTGATTAGTGGACAGCGCGCGAAAAAAAAAAAAAAAAAAAAGGCAACTTTGATGCACGTACTAATGGCTGCCCGCCAGGTGCATGCTCACCGCCAAGCACTCGCTCTGAGCGCTCAGGTGACCAGCTTCAAGGGGCGATAATCCGGGTGCCGAGATGATGGTGAGAGCGGAACCATGACGAGCGTTGGGAACGTCTCGCCGCGTCTATGTTGAGCTCGATTGCTTCTATCTTTGTCTGCTGCGTCAAGAGATGCTACCGGAAGGAAAACGTTTTTCGTGGTGCGATTCTTCGCCCCGGCAGTGATGCTGGATACTTGCAAACTGATCAATTGATTTTCAACTCTGGGTGTACCTGAAAGCGACCCTGATTCATGTAGCGACGCATGAAATTCATTCGAGCCCGATTGTTCAGGGGCGTCTACGGTGAGATCTACTCTCGAATCTATCTGTTACAAATAGCCACGACAGGGACGGATAGAAGCGCGGTCGAATTAACTCATTACAATGTCCACACCCCATTGGCGGAAATACCTCGAGGTCTATCGCTGAGCAGTCATCTGAACGACGACTATCTCACCCGTGTGCGACCCTGTGTTCGTCTGGTGCAGTCAGGGCAATGTTTCTCATCATTCACATGAAGAAAAGAACAATATTTGCGCCTCGAGGTTTCAGCCGACGCAAGCGGCATTTTCCGGAAAAAAAAAAAGACAAGGCCAAATGATTTAATCTGCCACTATCAAAACACCGGTTTTTTAAAAAAGATGTAACAAATAACTAGATGCTCTACGCTAGTCCAGTGCGACCTCTTCGCGTCATCATCTGCTCAAAGCCCGTGGAGATAAGACCACAGGTAGCTCACCCTTCACCGCCAAAAAATAATCCTTTAGATCGCGATCCCAAGATTCGGGGTCATACCCATCCGCAAATCGGAAATCCAAACGCTGCATCATCATACAGACAACCATTCGCATCTCTTGATACGCAAGGTTTTTGCCAACGCAATTCATAGGCCCAAACGAGAAAGGGATGAAAGCCGCCGGATTATGCCTGAATGGAACCTTGTCCGGGTCATTGGAGTCCGGGTATCCCAACGCCTTTCTCTCGTCCGCAGAGAGCCATCGCTCCGGCCAGAAAGTGTCGGGCATTGGCGAGAAGTTGCGAGGATCGCGATGAAGAGAATAGAAATGAACAAAAGCACTCGTTCCCTCCGGCACGAAGCTGCAGAGCTGAGGAATGAGAAGCATGGTAACAAAAATAGCTCGATGACTTGCCAAGGACCCACTACCTTTCCCCCACTGCTTTTGGTTGCCCCACGCTGACTTCCACTGACAACGGGCGGGAACAATCGGAGGGTCTCGTTACTGAAACGGCATCTAGTTAACTTGTGCTGAGCATCATAAAGAGACGGCATAGCCCACATTACGGCATTAAGATAATTCATTTGAAGGTGATGCCGGGTGGATAAGGCATCGTCACCAGGAGGGTAATAGCGATCAACTTCCGCTTGGAGTCGGCGGTAAGCAGTGGGGTGACTTAATAGAGCCCAAAATAAGGCGCTGAGCGTGGTTGCGGTGGTGTCCGATCCTGCGACTATGGCAAGAACACCGTCCGAAGTAACTTCCGCCAATGTGGGAGGGGAGCGTTCAACCCCCGCTTCATCGATCTGAGGTACACTCAGTCTCGAACCTGTACAGCATGCCGCAGAATACTTGCCAAGTGGTGGAATAGATCCTGGGACTGAGAACCTTGGGATCGTCTGAGCGATACGCGCTCCCGACAGAACGTGCGGAATTTCTTCAAGTCTGTACCGATCTTGGGCAGTCTCACGTAGTATTTTCCTAGCCAGGGCAGGTGGGTGAGGACCAAAGCGAGTCTGCGAATGGGGTTCGTCACTTGAATTGACGATCGATCAATGTACGTACGGTAGCCCGCTTTCCAGCAGGTGGAGGGTGTTATCTTCATCGCCATCGCGCAGCATGTTTGAGCCTCCCCCAAACCTGCACGACACGTTTAGATAAGGACAAAGTTCTTTGAGAAGAAAGAGCCACTTACGCCATGTCACTCATAAAGTCGAATCTATGGTCGCTTATTAGGTTACGAGCGGAAAAAGAGGGGAGAAAGCTCACGTAAAACGACTGATCCACCCGGCGAGATTGACGGGTTGTTGTTGTTGCCTTTCGAGTATGGTCACGAGTTCATGGACTCTCTTGCCAAGAATTTCTTCGTAACCTTTGAGTGCAGCTGAGCTGAAACCTCTGGCCCACGGCTTCCGACGGCGGGCGTGCTCCGCGGGATCTCGTAAAGATATCAATGATCTGATGTTGGTCTGCTCGGCCAAACGGCCGTCCCAGTCTAGAGCAAGTGAGTCGAGGTGGTTCACAGGACAAGGAAAGTTACCGTACGTGGACCTTTTGGGAGGCCAAAGTACCCCATCAGCGGAGAAATTGCGTCCACGTTGCGAAAGGAGAGCTCGTTTGGGCCTAACATGTGCAAAGTCAGATGGAGAGTAAAAAAGGGTGCACGTAAAGCGGCCTACCGATTCTTACCACGTCACCATACCTTTGGTGCAATTCGTAATAATATTTGTGCTGTTTACCGGCGGAGGAGACCCACGCCATCCATAATTTGGAGATGCGACAAGGGATGGGACCGGGGTACTTGGCAAGGGGGTGAAAGGGGGAGAGCCGATAAGCAAGCAGAGAGAGGAGGATGGTGGAATAATAAAGGGGGTAGGTGCATGCCAGGACGCGGAGGAGAGAAGAAAAGCTAAACAAGAGGACGCGAGTCAAGACGGCAGGGACGACCACGAGGAGGACGACATGGGAGAGAGGGTTGGTGGGCTCGTAGCGGTTGAAGAGCAGATGGGAGAGCTGTGAGGGATGTCAGGAGAAGAAAGGATGGAGAGCAGAAATGTGCGCACAATGGCGGCAGCTGCGATGAGCAGGGAGGCGTCCTTGGTGGAGAGGGAGTGCATCTGGCTGATGGGGCAGAGAAACGGAGGCACGGAGTGGTTATAAAGTATATCGCGGAGACGCTCACGGCGTCGGGATTCGGAGAGAGCGAGCAGGATCGACTTTCAGACAATCTAGAGAGGGAAGATTTTGGCTCTGAAAAAGAGGCAGGAGATCTGTGTGGAGAGATCGGAAATCACGAGGAGAGACCAAGAAATCGGTTAGGATGAGCAATATTATGCAAGCGAAGCCGCGGTGACGGTAACACTGGTGCCGAGCAGAATGCAAACTTGAGCAGAGTGATGTCCGTGGACTTAAGTTAATGGACAGGAGAGGAAGGACCTCGTGTGCATGTGGCATCGAAAGCGGTGTCGGAGCAACAGTAACGGGTGTGGATCATTCGTATGGCGAAAAGTGCGAGGACAGAAGTCGCCATGATGAAAAGATGTAGCTGATCGCGATGGCGGTCGCGGTGGGGAATGGCGAACTGGAAAGCTCTGCCAATATACGACAGATACTATAAAAGGAAAATTGCCTTTTGGAGTAGTCAGGGACATGCCGTAGCGCAGCAATCGGCCCTTATGTACTCAAAATGTACGACGGCGATGAATGTGTTTCCGTACTGCTCGAACCGAACATTTCTTTCCCTCCGCCACGGCGTTGCGCATGGAGAGGACGCTGCCCAGATTCGGGCCCGAGGTTTGACGTTTATAAATCACGCAGGTGACCACCAATTCTATTTAAAATAAAATAAAATCTAAATCTGGTCTAGACAGTTGCGCGCGCGCGCGAGTTTTCAGTCGTCGAGGCGATCCAGGTATCGCCGAGGCGTACGCAAGTGGAACAAGGATGACCTACTGGACGCTGTTTACTCCATATACACCAACGTTTAACCTGTGCACTGATATGAGATATGAGGCCAGAGCGCCTCGTTTCTGAATGAAAAATATCCAAGTGGGTAGTCCTTTCCGGATTTCACAAAACTCCGATCGATAGCTATGATCGCCGCATCGCTGAGGACATGAACATGTCCCACACCACGACGTTGGTCCGAACGCTCGAGAAGCACGGATTGGGAGCGCACCGCTACAAGGAGAGGGAGTCTGCGCCGCACTGGCAAGTTCCGGTATGTTTCAAACCATCGAGGACCCGCGGAGGTTACGCTCTTGTTCCTTGTCGCTTGCGAGTGGTCAGCAATTGAGAAGGAGAGATGTCACAAGTGGGGTACGGCGTTTGCCATCAAAAATGACAACACCAACGGCCTCGTCACGAACCCTAAATTAACGGATTTGGTTAAACGTGACCTCGTGTCGGAAGATCTGGAGTGCGGCGAACCAATTCGCATGCCGAGTTGCGTCCGAGCGATTTGCGCATGGAAAGCAGCGACACGCTTGAGAAGCATGCAATGACGCAACACCCGTCGAGCTCGGAAATGCGACTGTGCCCATCCGCGGAACAGCCAGAAAAAACGAACCAAGCTCGTCGTCGGTTATGTCATCGTCATGTGCCCCCAATATTCGCACGAAAGAGTACCCCACACTCGTCTTCTTTTGCAACCAGCATGTCCCCACTCCGTCTCCTCCAACGTGGCACCATCCGTGCATTCCACTCCCCCTTTGCCGCCTCCCCTCGCCGCACGACGCCCTCCTCATCCACCCCTGCATCCATATACGAGAAACAGCACGACTCCTCCCCAGAGCCACACCTCTCGTCCTCTGGAACACGCACATATGTCGTCTCAGAACCTGACCCCTCCAATACCCCGTATGAGGTTCCCTCAGGCGCTTATCCCACCTCCGCCCCATATCTGAACTTGGGTGCCTCCACCAGCACCCCGCGTGCCGGGGAGAGTGCGGCGATCAAAAACACCGGGGTTCCTGCAGAGTCGGATCGCAGGGCAGGCAGTCATGGCGGTGGCATCAAACAGGGCAAGTCTTGACTTGTAGGGTGAGGGAGAACTACGGACATTTTTGTTGTCGCTTGCCACGTTCGCGCCGTGTGTACGATCATGCAGAGTTGATCATCTTCTTGTACATGTTGTTTCTTTGCGTTATTTCGCCCGTTTCTCGGTCCAAATCAACAAATAAAAAGTCGATTATCTTGGGATAGTTGCGGACGCTATCGAGAGCAGAATAATGTAGACATACGCAATACACGACCATCATGATATAGACACGGGGACATCCGCGTGGTGCCACGAAAAGACTGTCAAGGGTATGAAATGGGTTGAGGATATCATCGACCTGCGAAAGAAAACGACTTGATCCCCGTAATCAAGCTCAGCAAGGTATATAAGCATGTATGATAGCAATAGCAAGATAGATCGTGCTTGTCGTCGAGTACCTCGTGCCTTTGTGTCCACGTTCGGTCAATAAAAACACCTGGCTTTTGCACACTGACAAAAAACTCACCAGTGTCCCAGGAAATGTGCGACCTGCGCATGCCAATCTATGCCCTGCAGCAGAATAAGCTCGAAAAGAAAACCTCTTTTCTTGGGGTGTCGGTCGTCTTCCAAATCATCAGCCCCGCGCATCTGGCTCTCGAACACAGCCATTCGTGTATGTGTACCTTCGCGAAGAACCGTACCAGCAGTAGTATCCTCCCGCGAATTAGTCACGTGCTTCCCACCGTGGGCTTGAGCCCCATACAGGAACGAATCGGATCCGTCAGTGCGTCCACCAGGGCCACCGTTCATGCCTATCACCACTTGCGTCGGAGGCACCGGGGAAGCCCTATCATATCCATTGGGCCGATAGCCCGACGAGGTGGGAACAGTGGCATAAGGATGATGAGAAAGCCCCGGACTATCTCGTGGTGTCTGGCTGACACGTCGGTTGACAGGGGCTGTCGCCTGCGCATTCGCATCGCCACGCGCCAACGTCGCCGAATCTCGCGTGCCATGACCTTCACGAGTCCCAGGTCGTCTAGAACTCTTGTGGTGAACAGGTGTTGGAGCAAGAACTACGGGTGTCGATGGTGTCGGCGGATCAGCAACCTGCGCTCGAGGTCGACGGTTGGTGTCGCGATGACGAGGTGTGTGGGGGGCGTTCGCAGTCGCGTGTGCCTGAGCCAACAACGAAGAAGGCGTCTGTCGGTAACTGTCATTATGTAGCTTTGGATGGAGCAAGAATCACACACATTGCCAGCTTCCCAACCCTTGCCGTTGTTCAACAACATCCAATCGTAGATACCATCATCTTGCTCTCCGGTATTCTTGAGAACCTTGGTGAACAGCTCTCGAAGGAAGTCGTAGTCAGGACACTCCTCGAATCCCAGCTTTCGCACGTAGTTCATGTAAATGGCAAACTCTTCTGCAAGGAATGTACTGACATGGCGGTGCACGCTAAGGACCAACGTACCTGGAAAGCCCTCACACAACTCTGAAATTGGTGTGGTCTGCTTCTTCTCTCCAATCTTCTCATACTTTTGCTTGTTGGTTGCAGCCCTGAGTCCTTGCCAAGGAAGGCCGCCTCGCAGGAAGTACATAAATACATGACCCAAAGATTCAAGGTCATCTCTCCGAGATTGTTCACGACCAAGATGTGTATTGATCGACATGTACCGGGCTGTGCCGGACAGGCTTTTGCGTTCACGGTAGGGAATGTGAACTTTAGTCTTTGGATCTCGGTAGTGCTTCGCCATGCCGAAATCTGAATAGCCCGAAAGTCAGATCAGCAAGCCCAAGAGAGAATCCCATCACGGCGATGCGACCAAGATAAGCACGAAACAGGGTAGATGTAGATTGAAGGGTGACAAATCCTAAAAGTGTACATACCAATGATATGAATGATGTTGGCAGTTTTCGTGCCGGGAACGCCAACGAGAAAGTTATCGGGCTTGATATCTCGATAAATGAGTGACTTGTCGTGGACTGACTGAATGCGGGTGATCTAAAGTAGAGTTAGTCCATAATTCGGTGATAACCGAGGAAGGATGGAACGATCACGATCGCATGCCAAGACATGCACAACCGACACAAGCGCGCGCATACGATACGATGTCGAGAGCACTCACCATTTGCTTTGCTGCCATGCATACCGTCTTGATGGTGAACTTGCGTCCACACATGTCGAAGAGGTCCTCAAGATTAGGTCCAAGGAGATCGATTACGAGGACGTTATGGAGTCCTTCCTGCCCGAAATGGTGGACTTGAGGAACACCCACTAGAAGCAGAGCTTGAACCGCGGACAGAAAGGGATGGATGACATATACGCACGTGTACCGTTGAGTGATCTATAGGAACGAAATTCATCCCGTAATTGGGGGGCATCGGACTTTCGTGGCTCCTTTAAGAAAGCACGGAGATCAAATAGTTGTCTCCTCGGGGAAACGGAGACGTACGAATTTAATAGCAACGGGCTGATTTGTCAGAAGCTTGGTGCCTATGAATACGAAGCGTTGAGTTCAAGACGAACGATTATGAGACAAGAATAAGATGGAGCAGAAGGACTTGGCATCAACGCGAGATCAATGAAGCTTGGTTTACGCCCATCTAGGATAGCATTGGAGGATGAGTGCATCCTCACGACCACAGGAAAGACAAGAGGCAGTCACATCTCCGCAGTGTAGAATTCAAGCGCCCGTTACCCCAAGTGAGTCTCACGACTGGGAGATAACCAGTCGACCATCCAGTCCTTCTGGAAGAGGAAGGCAAGTTAGTGAGAACAGAAGTACCTTCGAATACAACGCCAAAGGAGCCCTCGCCGATTTTCTTGCCAACGCGGAAATGATTGCCAACGATGCCATTCGAAGTGGACTGAGAGTGATGTCCCGAGGATGAAGTTATAACGTGAGGGGTCGTCATTTGAGATGGAAGGGAATAGTTTTGAAAAACACCAGTCCGAGGAGGGTGAAGGAGAGAATGCGGGGTGGTCCGGTTGTGAGCGAAGAGAGCGTCTACTTTGTAGCGAAAACGAGAAAAGAGTGTCCCAACAGCGGACTTTGAATTACCTTATTTGTGTGTGGCCCACACGTTCCACACCGTCGACACACACTTTTCCTCCTACTACCTTATTCCGAGCATTCTTATTCAAAATTTCGACCGTCCTTGCAGTCTCTTTTTCTTTTTCTTTGTTTTCTTTTCCTCTTTGGATGCGATTTACTTCCGGCGCTCACCGGTCCGGAGCATCCCCAGCACAGATTTGCACGAGGCGACAATGCATGTCCTCCATGCTTGCTACTAAATAAGGCGGACGAGCGTGTCGCAGTACGCAGTCTGCCAAGGCATAATGCGTCACGACGCGTCACCTACCCGGGGACAAACGTTTAGTACTGGTCACCGTACAGTACATGGTGTAAACTCAGGCTTCGAAGACGAGGATTTGGTGGGCAGTGGCTGTCAGGGGCCAGACACCCTCGGTGACTGCATCCTCCACATCAACTTCTTTCCTCTGCAGAATAAAACTATGTACGACTGTTTTGGTGGACATCACCATACGACAGATCACAAACATCCCAAGCTCCGCTCCAAGATAGAAAATGTCGTATTCGATCTGCGCAATAGTCGAATTCTGGCCATCCAAATGGAGACAAGGGAGCGTTAACAGCGTGGTCACAATGTCAAGACGAGTCCGTTTTGGCCCGGAGGCTGTAGATCGAAAATCTCGAGCATAAGTTATGTCGGCACCACAACAAAAGTAGGACCCACAGAAGCATTGGGGAGAGGCTGCCCATATGGACGAAGCGCCTCCGCTGATATTTTGGACAATTCGGTGAACACGATATGCAAAGGAAGCGTTTGTAGCGTATGCAGAAGCAAGGCTTGCCCTGTCCGCTTCGTAAATTTGGACATATCTACCAATAGACGCGAGGGATCAGGCCAATGTAAACCAGGAATACCCATCTGGTTGCCTACCGGCGAAGATAATTCAGAGTCATTTCCGACATCACTTCCTCTGCCGCGGGAGATGTACAAGGAGCGATCGGTTGGTCACGGACGCTACTAGGGGGCTCCCGAGGGACAGCAAGCCGGCCGTGTCGAGGTGGGATGTCTGACGGTGTAGGTACAGGGTCTGCTAAACTGGACACGGGATCACGCAACGGGGAATGAGAAGCAGTTTCGCGCTCATCGGGAAACCGCGGTCTTTCTGAGCACGGGGAGGAAGAACGCAGCCCGCTTAGAGGTGAGTTGGTGGGGATTAATTGGGAGGAATTGTTTCGACGCTTCGATAACGACCGTGGCGGTACTAGCAACTTTTTCTTCGATGGCGGCTCGGCATCAGGAACATTACCGAAAATGGGGGGAGATGATGAAGGGCGTGCCCGGGTGGAAGTAGTGGTGACAGACTGTTGGGGCGACGCTTTGCGAATGGGAGGACGATGCCACTGTGCGTTAGATCTGTGGGCAAGCATGATTGTAGCAGCAAGATCCAGTGGGTCGGGCTTCAGGGTATCTGACCAAACAGGGACGTGACTCTTCCTGTGGGGAGGTCAGGAAGGGGGGACCCGAGATACACCTGTAGCGCACCAGTCGATAATCAGGCCGTCATCTCTATGTGGAGATTGATTAGAAGGAAGAATAAGGGATATGTTGTTTCAGTACCGACCTGATTAGTTTCCTCTCTGGGATGAGGTTTAGTGCCTCCAATTCCTTGGCGCACCTTGCTACCCATTCTGATCGATTCTGTGTGTATTCTGTGCAGGATGGAAGACAGTCGTTTGGAATGGGAGCAAAGCGCTTTGTCCCGGAAGTGACGACTCTCCTTTCGGTAAAGTGGGGAGAAGGGCTGCGTTCACACTTGACTTGTGGTGGCGGCGGATACGATGATGGTGGTGATGGATGGGGCGAGGGACTAACGCGGATACGCTTTGGCGGTCTTGGACTCGGAACTGATTTAGGTTTCATCGTAATTGAGAGTCGAGTTTGACGATGGGCATTCCGTGTGTCCCCTGAGTAAATATCGATATGGAGGTCACATTGACCGGATTGTCACGCTCCGTCCGCTGAGATTGGAGTTTGAAATTTGAATTCCCGAACCATGTGAGCCGAGAGTTGTGGCCAAGTGTTGGAATATTTTTTTGCACAAGCCATGCTAGCATAATGCCACGTTGGTACGAGACATGTGGATACGTACATATTGACGGATGACATGGACGTGGTTGATCAAGCGAGTTGAAACGTTGATCATAACACTCAATCATGCATCCGAGCCTCGTTCTCGGCGTACAGGTGTACTTCTCACACTGCAAAGGTCCTCTCTGCTGCTCCTAACCGAGCCTGTACAGTGCCTCAGTGCCAGCGACACCGATGGCATACGAGTAAATCCAGGGAGCTTGTGTTTGTCCCGGACCCCACGTCAAGACTGCCACGAACGTTGCGTCTGTTAGCCAATGATTACAGTCTATCTATAAATATTAGCCTCACGGATTAATGTTCCCGAGGCGCAATTCTTATGACTCAATGGGGATGGATTTGTATAAGAATGCACGCTGATGGATACTCGATTAGCGCTAGTTCCGTCCCTTCTTCCCTTCTGCTACCATGTCTGAGCCCGTTGGAGGCTTATCGAGAGTCTCTCTCATCTTTGCGTATGTTGCCTTCTCCATCCGCCTCTGAATTCACTCATATTTTCAAACAGTTGCGGAACTGCCTTGTTTTCCGATGGTACCCACTGCTTCATAGTTTACATGTCGTGTGCACTCACGTCACTCATCACCAGGTTATTCCAACAATGTGATTGGAATGGGTATGTGCACTCTCCTTGCATGCTCCGCTGGCTCAATCTCATCTCCATAGTTAATACAAGTGAGACAGCCCATCATCCAATCCCTGTTCTGGCTATTCATGTCGCTCGCAGTCTTGACCATGATCTACGGTGCCGACGCATTGGCTGCAAATAACTACAGCCAGCTACTCACCAGTGTCAGCTTCGCAGGTTCCGTCCCCCTGCTTCTCATTTCTTTCAGTGTTCTGAAATGTCACCCTTAGGCATGCTCGTAGGCATGTTGACCTTTGGCTGGATATCTGACAAGCTTGGCCGCAAATTTGGCATGGTGAGGGCTATTTCAGGAACCAAAGCCACACTCACCCCCAAGGTCATCAGATGACTGCATCCGGTATCGTTGTCGTTTTCGCCGGCTTATCTGCTGCCTCTTCGGGTGCAAATGGCAGTTTCAGTGGAATGATTGCGATGCTCACCGCCTGCCGGTAGATACGCCGTTTAATAATTACTCCACAATCACCATCTCACGACCGCAATCCATAGCTTCTTAATAGGCATTGGAATCGGTGCGGAATATCCTTGCGGTTCGGTCTCGGCTTCGGAACAAACAGAAGAAAAGGGCATTGCAAAGAATGCTCAGCATCGATGGTTGGCACTCGCAACTAGTATGTACTTCCCAGCTCTAACCCCGTGCTCCGGATCTGATCCATGTCCTAGACACAATGATTGACATTGGTTTTGTGATTGGCGCTTTTGTGCCCCTGGTTCTGTATTGGATGTAGGTTGCATCGTGCACCGCAGTGGGAATTAAACCTCACCTTTTGTCAATAGCTTCGGGAACAATCACCTCCGGGCCGTATGGCGTGTTTCTCTCGGCCTAGGTGTTGTTCCTGCTGCCGCTGTATTCTTGTGGCGTCTGCGCATGACAGAGCCACCAAGTTACAAAAAGAACTCGATGAAATCTGTGCAGATCCCATACTATCTGGTCATTAAGCGCTACTGGAAAGGGCTGTTCGGGATCTGCTTGGCTTGGTAAGTAGACGAACTTGTCCTGGGTCCAGTTGTCATGCATTAATTACTCGTGCAATATAGGTTCATCTATGACTTCATCACGTACGTACGCTTGGTTAATCATACACTGCGATCCTGACACGCATGCACACAGGTATCCAGTGAGACCGTCACCTTCTTCTTCGTGGCACCTAACACCTAATCTATATGCAGTTTGGTCTATACTCTTCAACGATCACCGACGCGTAAGCTGACTTCAGCCTTTGACGAGTAACGGCGATGAGACTGATGCTGTGAAGCGTTACTGGGGGCTCCTCTTCTCTGACGGTTGTGTTCGGGTGGAGTGTTGTTATCAAGTTCGCTTTCTTTCTCACTCTATATCCTGTTACTCATATCTCGTCATAGTCTGTTTTACATCCCAGGTCCGCCCTATTCTGCGAACCCCAGCCTACATTCTATTCACATATATACCAGGAACTGTCATCGGTGCATTCGTTGTCGATTACTTGGGCCCGAAAAATACGATGGTAATGTTGCCCTCAGTCGTGATTGTATGGTCGCGAAGTTTATGATATACCCTTAGATCGCTGGTTTGATTGCTCAGGCAATCATCGGCTTCATTATGAGTGGTCTGTATACTACTATATCCCAACACATTGCTGCTTTTTCGGTAAGTTGTGGACTGCATGATGAAGCAAACAGCTTGAGTTTCGTTTCGATCACAGGTCGTATACGGGATCTTCCTGAGTTTCGGAGAATTCGGTAAGCGACTTGGTGAGCTGATTAAACGTTCGTTTTTCTCATTCCTGTAGGCCCTGGGAACTGCCTTGGTATTCTTGCTTCCAAGACCTCACCCACTGCAGTCCGTGGTCAATACTACGGTGTCGCTGCGGCTGTTGGAAAAGTCGGTGCATTTGTCGGCACATATTGTATGTGGAATATGATGTCAATGGGTTTGGTGACGATCGACTAATCACATCTTCGGTGTATAGGCTGGAAGTCAATCGTTCTTGGTATGTATTTGTCAACTCGGTCGATACTTGCGCTCAAATATTACGCAGACTTTGGTGGAGCCAGCTCGATCAAGGGTACTACGGGTCCCTTCTGGATCGCAAGCGGTCTCGCCATTGTCAGCGCCACGGTTGTGTTCCTCCTCGTCAAACCTCTGACTCACGATGGAATGGCGGCAGAAGATGAGGCGGTATGTGGCTTGTAATACCCTCCTCTCAAGTGGTCTGTTATGACACTTGCTCTACAGTTCCGCCTGTACTTGGAGGAGAACGGATTTGACACTTCTCAAATGGGCACAAGAGAGTCGGAGGATTTGTCCGGTTACTACGATGACAAGACGGTTAATGCGTAATGATGGTGTTTGAGCATGACATATGCCTTTTTTACGATGCTTTTTTGATGAAATGATTCCAACGGATGTCGTACAATCCTCAATACATTCGTGGTCTTAATCTGTCAGAAGGGCAGAGGATCCAGACGATGTCGACGAGTTCGCCTGTGACAGGACACGTGGGAGTCGGGCGGGCCGACCGAAGCGCTTCGCCGAGGGCGGGAATCAGCGCCTTTGAAAGCATCCAAATATCTACCTTTTGACCACGTCCCCTTTTCTACTGCAGTCGAATACCGAGCCATACCTTCGCACACGATATCGAGAAAGTGTTTCACCGATGCCCCGGTAGCAATTGACTCGAGTCAGACGACTCATTTAAGCCGCTGACTAGGCATACCGCTATTGACGATGTTCTCTCAGACTCCCAACTACGATGGCGAATACTGACAGACGTCCCGACGAAGAGACCCCACTTCTCCAGGCAAAGTCCAAGACACCTTTGCCATGGCGTCAGATGACTCTCGTCTTCCTTGCCCTGACTGCGGAACCCATCTCGTCCCTATACATCTTTGCTTTCATCAATCAGGTGGGTCAACTCGTTACCTCTCATCTGACGCTCACATGACAGGTGGTCCGTTATGTGTCATAAAAACAAAGCTCATTGGCGAGCTTGGTATCACGGGAGGTGACGACCGCAAGATTGGTTATTATGCGGGTCTCGTCGTAAGCGCGCACAAGTTCGCAGTGATGTTCCCATACCCATGCTTGCATAGGAATCCCTTTTTTTCGTCACACAGGCACTGACCACGTGGCAATGGAGCCGGCTATCTGATTTCATCGGTCGCCGGCCCGTCATTTTACTTGGCTTGCTCGGTCTCAGTGCATCCAACTTTGCCTTTGGCTTATCCCGGACGCTGGGTACGCTCATCATCAGGTGGGTGAAGCGAGTACCTTGTCCGAAAGTCGACTGAAAGGATACCCAAGTCGATGTATCGCTGGCGTCCTCAATGGCAACGTCGGGGTGATGAAGAGTATGCTCGGTGACATAACCGACCACACCAATATGGCTCGGGTCTTTGCCACCATACCGGCCGTATTTTGCATCGGGGCTACCATCGCGTGCGTTTGGGCATACCACCTAAATTCTGAGGCTTACGCCGCTCTCTAGTCCGCTATACGGCGGTGCGCTCGCGAAGCCGCAAGAGCGATGGCCCAACATCTTTCCGGGTGAATTCTGGGCAACGTACCCGTATTTCCTCCCCTGTCTCGTATCTGGGTGTTTCACCTTGTTCACGTTTGTGGTCTGTGCGACATTCATGAAGGAGGTACGAGATCGACGTGCTTCGAACTGGCTAAGCATCACGTGTTCTTGACTTTTTAGTCGTTGCCATCGAAAACGGGTGGACCACAACCAGAGAGGCTCACAGTCGAGAATTCTCCAGCTAACCCACCTACGGACGACGGACAACCCATTCCAATGTTGGCCCTCATAAAAACCTACTCCGTGTTGATACCCTGTGCCAACTATGGAACATTGGCACTTGTGGAGATCGGCTTCCTGGTTCTTCTGCCCTTGTTCTATTCGTCACCCATTGAAATCAGTGGCCTAGCATTCCCGCCATCCATCATTGGCACATTCTTGGCAATATTTGGAATCGTGGACGGCGTTGTACAGATATTGTTCGCCGCAAAGCTCATAGCATGGCTCGGGGCCAAGAAGGTGTTTTGTTGGGCTATCCTTTGGTTCTACCCGCTGATCCTCCTTTTCCCAATCATGAGTGCTGTTGTTACAGCGCAGGGAAAGGTCGGACCGATAATCTGGATTCTTCTCGTTATCCAACTCATATTCCTGGTCCTCATGGACCTGGCCTATAGTGGGGTTTATTCGGCCACTGGGAAAATCGGAGATCTCACCTTTGCCATGTAGCTGTCATCTTTATATTTGTCACCAGAGCGGCTCCTAACAAACAGTCTCTGGGCTCAACGAACGGCCTCAGCCAGAGTCTGACGTCCATCGCGCGTGCCATAGGTCCAGCATTGACAACCTCCTTGTTCGCCGCTTCCAAACAGTACAATATCCTGGGCGGCAACTTGGTTTATGTCGTCCTGGCAATATTCACCACGATCTTGGTTGTGCTGTCGCGACGTCTGCCAGAGTTGGAAGACGAGGAGGAGGGATAACCAAAAACAGCGGAGACCTATACCGGTAGCCCAATGTCACACTAAAATGTATTGAGACTATACCGCATCCAGAATACATCCCATGTGAGACACGCTCGCTTCTCGTCATGCGATGGATGGTCAAATACTTGCATTCCTGGTGATACAAGGTGGTCGAACAAGGATTATTTGACTACGCGTTCAGTGCTGCATGGGGTCCCCCTTTCCCGTTTTTGCAAGTTCGTTCCTACAGATCGTCGAATCAGATACCTTGCTGTGGTGCTCATCAGCAGATTTACCGTAGCTGTACACTGAACTCGTCCTCGATGTCATCGTCGTCCCAGTTATCCTCCCAAAGCTTGTCCCCGCTCGAGTTGGCAACCCCAGGCGCGGCACCCTTCAAATGCGCCAAGTCCGTCTGTGAGTCATCCCAGTCTAACCATCACGCACACATCCTCGTCTCAGCCCGATATTGGGTGGATCGACAACGTTGTGTGACGCTCACCTGCACACTCGAATTCTTCAAACTCGTCGTCCTCTTCTAGAACGCCGAGATGTGGTGTGTCATCAGATTTGGGTTTCTCTGGTGCCTTTGAACCCTTCTCTTCTGGCTTGGAGGTGTTTGGTGTGGACGACATGTCTAGAGGGTATACAAGCAGCAGTATACGTCAGGTGGCTTGTACGCGTACCACCGTGTGAACCTTTTACCCTTGGGATATCGGTCAACCTCCTGGACAATAATGCATCCTGCAGTATAGTGTAACATAAATAAAATAAGGATAGGCCACGCGTCCTTTCGAAAGAATGCCAATGAAACTCTTATCTAACCCCCGATATGCTACGAAGAATAAGGAATCACAACTCTCACTGGAAGCTCATCTGGAGGTTCCGTATCGGAAGACACGTCAGACAGATCGCTGTCGGTCGTCGGATTGCTGTCAGTGTTGTCAGAAAGGGGATAGCATTCGTTGTCATGTTTTGAATCCGCGGAGCTATGCATCCTGTGTTTCAGTCGTGAAGCAGCTGGCGTGGCAGGGAAAGTCTGAACACGCAAAGAGGCTTGAGTCGAGATGACGACCTCGGGAACACGGCATCTACTTGGAATCCGGATGTAGACCTTCTCCGAAGATGTCGGCTTCGAAGCAGACCCGCTCAGAGTTTTACTTGGCGTTGGCCGAGTGGATTTTTTGTCGCTACGAGGCTTCCGAGGAGCACTACGGGGCCCCTCCGAGGATTTTCGTTTTCGGGACGAGGTAGTTTTGCTTGCACTCTGGTTCATGGTCTTGCGTTTTTTGGCGGGTGGTGCTTGGTCCGTCGCCTCGGCTTGTTCGCCCGACGCCGCTTCCTCCTCGCGCTTGCGTTTCTTCTCCAGCACGGCTTCCTTGGCTGCAGCCTCTTTGACAATTTCGTCCATCAAGATGTGCGCAAAGCTCTGTGCATCGCCCTGCACCCATGCATCAAATACCCCTTCCCACTCCCGAGTAGGCACAGGAAAGTCAAAGTTGAGATATATCGATTTGATGGGGGGACACCCATCTTTCGACTCCAAGGATTGACGCGGTGACGGCGATGGAGTCGGGGCACACGTCGATGTGGACTCTGGGAATTCCTTGGATGAAGCGGAACCACGGGATCGTACGGCCTTTGAAAACTCGCGAACGATCCGCTTCGTTCCTGGAACCCTTAAGCTGGTACCCACGACCAGGAGAACGTCTGCTCCACTGCGGCCTTTTCCTTTTGAGCCTCCAACAAGGTCTCTCCTTACGACCTCCCCTACACCTTCACCGTCCCTGTGCATTTCGTTGTACAATACAACGCTAGGCCGGAGCTTGCCCACGCCACGAGCACGCTTACCAACCAACTGCCGCGTCTCCTCCATTTGTGTGCATTCTGGGCAGTAAGGAGGTGTTCCTGAAGTCAGCGAACTCATGTAATTTCCAAGCGGGAACGTGTGGGTGCAAGTTTGACAGTGCAATGTTTGAAGTGAACCATGAAGGGGGATACATCGTGGGACCTCGATTGTAGGTGATGGCAGACGTGAATTGGGCTGGGAAACGGAGGGCCGTGATGGGGTGAAACTTGTAGATGTGGTTGGATCTGCGGTGCCTGTGGTGGGAGCCGTTTTTGCCCTTGATCGAGGCTTGCAACGCTTGTCTTCGAACTCGGGAACGCCGAATGAAAGACCAGACTTTGATTCTATCGCGTCGATGTTTTGAGTGTATACACGCAAAAGCCTCCCGCGGTCGTCAAGGAGGCGAAGAAGCTGATGAAAGGGAGTGGGGTTCGCTGCCTGCGATAGCTCGGATAACTGAGCGATCATTTGACAAAATAACGAGGTTGTATGCTCTGACTATGAAGATTGTGAGCATGATGTGCACATGATTCTGGGCTAGACGAGGAGCGGTAAAGTCGAAGACAAGCTGGATTTGGGGGAGGGTTTCTCCACGGGCCGGATGGCACGGCAACCACGATGAGGGGAGGGGCTCACATTGAATACGGATGCATCAAAGAGATCTTTTCCAGAGGTGAGGCCCTCCTTGGGATTGTCCCGCTTTAGGGTCTGGAATAAACCGGTGGGGGATCGGAAGTCGGGTATTCCTGCCTGGACAGAAATGCCCGCGCCTGGGACAGGATGGTTGGTTTTCCGAGGGAAGCCGAGTATTATCAGCGGATTGAGACGCACCACAAACGACGACCAAGCGCCTCGCCTTCAAGATCGCCCTGAGGGCCTTGCGCAGATGGTGTGGGACATCGACTGGATGTACGAGGAAAGGAGGGTAGGAAGGGGGGGGAATGATTTTCATCGAGGGGGACGAAGAGGGTCATTAAGGGCCTTGTGCGATGTGAACAAGGGCCAGGTTGTGAAGAGGTTGAAAACCAGAGGGGGCTCCCAAACCGAGCGAATACTCACTACTGCTCCCGCTAGCACTCTGAAGCGGTGGCGCGGGAACTCCACCGCCCATTCACGCCCACACATGCTTTGTCCTCCTTTGCTTTATCGTACTAGCACGGCGTAGATAGCAGTATCCAGCGTATATAACCCACTATCGATGCTCTCTCTCTCCGCACCCAGCCATGTCTGATCTGTGCACCCCGACCCACACCCTCACCCTCTGCGTAGCTCACTACTGGCGCGGCCGTTCGTCCGACGGCCAACGCGTGCCCCTCCACTGGGCCCTCTTCCTCATATCGAATGCAACCCCACAGTCGCTGGGCACAAGCAGCTCTGGCAGAGAAGGTG
This sequence comes from Boletus sp. NGJ, assembly GCA_019096195.1. Lineage (NCBI taxonomy): Eukaryota > Fungi > Basidiomycota > Agaricomycetes > Boletales > Boletaceae > Boletus > Boletus sp. NGJ. The sequence goes on from JAGTXK010000189.1 coordinate 176,210, forward strand.
CCGAGCAGGTCGACCACTGGGGCACGTGCTACCAAGCCATCGGCAACACCGACACCTTTGCGTACTCCCGAACAGAATACGAGTGCATGGAAATACTGGCAGATGCCTACAGGGGCTGTCTCTCCCTAGGCAACATTGAGCTCGCTAGGTCAGCAGAGGCCGAACACCTGATGCAGCAGGTAGTCGTGCATCGAGGCAGAGAGGACTGGAATTGTCAAAATTGGGTGCTCGCAGCAGTTGACAAGCTCAGGGCGAGTGGCTTGTTGCCGCCGCATATTTCATCCGACCGCATCCGCAGCGGGCTTGAGGAAATTCTGCGCAAGTGGAAGGCATAAGCATATTGAGTGCTATCGATAGTGTACCGTCCATTTTCTCGTCCTTCCTCGCTCGAGCCTGACCATCGAATCCCCCCAGCTCACTTTAATCCAAGTCACAATGCCAATGTATCGTAGACCATGGACACAATGACGATGTTGCTAGTCAGACGGTATCAGAATCCAGATGGTGTTTAATACGTTAGACACTGGTCTGCACAGCGCTACTAAGCGTGCCTGCGGTTCAGGTCGGATATGCAAGCCACAATGAACCACATTGGCAGCAGTGATTTGAAAAGACAATTGCTCCTTCTTCACTAGGCTTGCCACTTGGGCGCCATGGCAATTTTGCCAAGTCTGTATTGGTGCATGTTTTGTGGCTGGCGAAAATGCCAATTTGCGCATGCTTGTCGAAACAAGTTTGACTTTGCCGCAAGCCTCATTCAACTTGAGCGATGACCCACTTTCGGTGCGAGGAAGTTGTAGAGCGGCCCTTGGAGCAACCTCAACAAGGCAGTCGTATCGCATTACAGCTCCAAAACCTGATCGCCGCTCTCAACCCTCAGGCTGTCCCTGTTGTGTGATTGACGCTGTGGAGAGCGACAGACGTGAACACGGCAGTGTCATGTGATCGAACGGACTCGCAACCAGATCTTCCAATGTCCCGCCGTTGTTTGAATTGTCGTCCGCTTCAACACCCCGACACGAGAATTTAGATCATTACTATTCTGATTCAGTCGCGTACATTCGAAAGCGGGTCACGGTAGCACGGTAATACAAGCGCACAGAACCTCCATGCACGATTGGTTAAATCACTCATCTTGTCATGTTAACAGAAACTCATAACTCAAATGTCTTCCGTTGAAAGCTTGTGGATATTGATGTTCGACGATCGCAGCGTAATAGAGCAAGGGAATGGGTTGGGACACCTGTTAAAAGACGCAAATCAAAGGACAATGACCACTCCGAGTCTGAAAGTACTTACGTAGTTACCCCGGTACTGAAAGTCGGTTCAAAATCGACCTCTTTGCCTTGTTCATCGACAGCTTTTGTTATCTTGAATGCGTACAAAATCGACACGATTGCAGCCCAGACTGAGCCATCAGCAGTGTAACGACCTGGACACACGCGCCTGACAAGCAGAGTAAGCGGCGGAACGCAATGAAAGAAAGGGATGTCGAAATACCTTCCAAAGCCAAAAGCAAGGCTGTCAGTGGACTTGTCTCCGTTGAGCCTCCCGTCTACAAGGAATCTTTCAGGTTTGAAGATGTCAGGTTCTGGGTAATCATCTTCGTTATGATGCATCGCCCTTCAAAATTGTGAATCAAGATCTAGGAAATACAAGAGGTTGGGTGCCAACCAAATATTTGCCACCACTGCAGATCCTAACATACACAAGAAGGTGAGTCACAGATATACCTCAGATATATTATATTTTTACCTTTCGGGATGAAAACATCCTCGTAAATGTCATCATCTGTGGTACCATGGGGAATGGCTAGGGGGGACTCGATAATGGATGCAAGTATCAAGGTCGAAATACTTACCGAGGGGTACAACAGGATACATCCTCAATGTTTCCATGAAAGTTGCCTCAATGTATGGCAGGTTTGGCCTGTCATCAAAGTTTGGAAGCCGATTTGTGCCAACGACCATGTCAATCTCTGCCTGTGCCCGCTCTTGCACCTCCGGATGCTGTAGCATGGCGAACATGAAACATTGCAGTGTCGATGCAGTCTACAAAAACACTGAGTTGTTGCATACATCGATACCCACACACATTCAAACTGACAGTTTCTGCGCCAGCTATCGGATTGAAGTCGATTAACGAACTACACCAATTTATCGCTCATCATATGACTTACCTACAAAAGCTGTTGCACATGTATCCTTCAATAATTGAAGTTGTGAAGGATCATCAACGTCTTTGGTGTTCTTCAAAAGGTCAAGCGCTACTGTCGACGTACCACTACCCGTGGCCTGCCTTTAATGAGTCCTGACTGTGGACCTGGACGAGTACAAATCTCACCTCGTGTTCGCTACTAGTAGCGTAGTCAAAAGGTTCTGCTATCATCTGTGTGGCACAATCCCTGGACACTACTGCCTTGCGTCTAAAAAAAGAACCCGGAAACCACTCTGGCAAGCTGAGGACTGAGATGTTGATTAGCATGATAGTGGTAGCACAAGAAAGACAGCCACTTACGAAAAGGGAAAGCGTCGATGATGGACGCTGTTTCTGGTGTCAGGCTCTCCATGGCCAGGGCGTTCCCGCGCTCGAAAAGTTCAACGAGATGATCATGATTAGAGGCAACTTCGTAGTCGTACACGATCGACATGATCACAGCTGCAGAAAACCTTGACGTATCTCTCTGTTGGTAAATACATGGGCTTAATCAAGTGACACTCGCCTTTGAATGTGCACGGAATAATCATGAGGTGCGCCGAGAATATCCAAGATGAGCTGACGAGCCTTTCTCAGCTGAACAGGACGAAAACCAGGAGTGACCTCGGCTCTGAAGGCTTGATGAAACATTCTCCTCTGTGAACGCCATTGATCACCATATTGGGACCAAGCAAAGTTGAAGGACCAGCCAAATCTAATAGATCAAACTGCAAGTTAGATATATACTGACGAAAAAGAGTGATGACGCACAGATCTCTTGTCGCAATGTAAGGTCTATCCGAGTATATACGAGATCGGCGATCGAGGAGATCCTTGGCGATTTTCTTCGAGCTGACTATAATGATATCTTGCTTCAGCACGCGGATGATAAAGATATCACCTGTTGCTTCAAGGTGAGGCTCTAACTACCAATAAAGGATGAGAGCGAACCGTAACGAGTTGCCCATTCGGCGTAGGTCATCCAAGGTTTCTTAGCGTCTATGCCAAAAAAATTCCCAACGAGAGGGAGAGGAACAGGTCCAGGAAGGAGACGAACGCCTCGGACCATCCGTCGCCGTCCTTTGAGTAGAGTGAAAGCGGAGACCACCACCACGCCCACCGCCACCAGAGTGTGTATCGAATTCCAGGGCATGAAGCGAACCAAGTCAAAGTACGGGTGAATTGGGAACGAATACCGTTTATATATATAGACCTCGACTTTACTGGTAGCGGAGGTAGGATGGACCGGTCAGTTGACTGTGAGACAAACTATGAATACAGCGATAATCGGTGGCATGATCACTTCCTGTGGATGACAGGGATTGGGCAAAGAACTCAAAGAACCGGCGGCAGCCTCCAATACACGAGCTATTATAAGTTGATTAGGTTAGTCAGGTAAACCTGTGTCAGTGATTTAAGTAATGCTCACAGGACCACCGATCAGCTTTTCTGGCCAGAAGTCACGAGAAGAAAGAGTGACAGTAAGTGCTCTGACTTCATGTATGTATCGCAGGCGTAGCACCTGGGGGTTTTCAAACTAACACAGTACTAGTAACTCACCGTACCAACCTATTCGGGACGATGGAAAGAAGCATTCTCGTGAGAGCCGTCAAAAACATGCCTCTCTCTTCATCACCCATCATGATCTGGTCTCTAGCGCGTCTGGGTGAGTCGGACATTCTCAACCACCACGTTGGTGTACCCGAGTGGTCTCCTACCGCACAGGCAGTAAATGTCTCCGACGAGTCACCGAAAGGGCGTGGGACCCTCAAAGAGTACGATGGTAGGGGTCGTGGCTGACCACAAACTCAAACTATGATTCCGGTAGCGTCAATGTGGGAGCGCTCCGCTCCGTGCCTGTTACAACGACATAAATAGGTCGGGAAATGTGTATCCTTTGTCAACAAGTATTATGAAGCATGATTGCCATGGGTAGAAATTTTGATTGCTGACTCACCTCAAGGCTAACTATTGCATCGTTCACCTGACAGTAGATACTGTACGAGGTAATTCTAGAACAACCGAGACATTGTACTAGCAGGCGACAAGGAATTCGGATCCGAGTAAGAAACAGAAATTAAGGAACGGCGGGTCCATGCTTTGCAATTGCACGAACATACACAACTCAGGTCGTAATAAACTCCTGCGGGAAAGTCGAGATTGGAAAATGTGTAAATAGCGAGCATGGAACGTAGCACTGGACATACTGGACACTCCGGTGCAATGCAAACAAAACAAAACAAACACAGGTGGAAGATACTGGAGAGCGTGGAAGACGGAAACGGTCATTGTACAGAGAGTGCGGCAGCGATTATTGGATCGGTGATATCATGACATGACTTTGCCAGATTCGTGAGGGCGGGAGAGGCGCATGATTGAGCCAACTTTCGAAAGATCTGCCAGAGACATTCGCAAGGGGAAACATGAAAGGAGAACGAACTAACCTGAACGTAGCATTCCTTAGATTGGACACCGTTCAGGGCCCACTTTCCATCGATGATGATGAACGGTACGCCGTTGACACCGTTCGCTCTAGCAGCCTCGATCATCTTTTCTACAGAATCCAGAGCTTCTGTAGACTTGAGAAACTCGGTTGCCTTGAGGAAATCTGAGCAAAACAAATTGTGTAAAACTGGAAACGTACCCTCCCTCTATTCATGAGGCCAACCTTGACGGCCACGTCCGCGAGGATAGTGTCGCTGCTGATATCCTCACCTCTTGCAAAGCACGCGTCGAAGATGAGAGAATTTAGCTGCTGTTGCATTGCCTGGCCGCCGACCTGATATGATTTGACGGAGAGCCTGTGGGCTTTGGTTGACCGACAGATGATACCATCTTCCGCGCTACGTGTGGGAGATCATTCGCGGAATGTGGCGATTGATATGTCAAGAAAACGCACATTTTCAAGCCGGCCTTTTGGGCCATGTCTGATGCAACTTTCCACTTTGCGTCTGCCTGCTCCTTGCCAAACTTTTTGACAAGATAAGCACGACGGCTGAGACCCTTGGTTGCGTCGATGGCGTACAGAGAGGACGAACACATGAGTGTGAATGGACGGAATTCGACGTCGAAACGAATGGGAAGATCGCAGCAGGCCTCGATGGCATCATGGAGGGACTTGTTGGCTATGTAGCAGAAGGTGCACATCTGGGGGAGATGAGAAGGAGCGGGGAGACGGAGGGAGAGAGGACAGACATAGTCGGATATGACGATGACTTTGATGAGGCGACGAGACTGATTTGAGTCTGGTTCGGACATTGTTTGTTGGGGGGAGGAGGGGAAGGAGCGAGCCCGGAACGGAGAGGGAGAGTGGGGGGAAGTGCATGGATGGGGGACCTGCCTTTCGATAATATAGCCTGCCGATTTCCTCAGCACATCCACCGCATCTGTCAGCATCCCCTGTGACTTGCTAATTCAGTAATATATTCCCACAATTACGCCTTCAATTTCCCATGCTTAGCAACTACCCTACATCACTCTAGAAGATTGAGTTCACGAGCCCACTTCCAATCGCAGCGCCTGGATCTGTCCGTCAGTCATGCTCACCACGCACCCACACCGCACTCACCAGCACCGAACCCTGCTCCACCAGCTGCAGATTGCGCCATCTAATGATGCCTGGTCACGTGCCCATCAAGTCAACACCCGACCACACTCACCACCTGCCCGAGTCCTCCGAACTTGCTCTTCTTCCCCCCCGCTTGCTGTGGTACAGGCTGTGGCGTCGCCGGGCCAGCAGACGGCTCGTAAGAATAATTGACTGCACCCGGAGCGGATGGATAGTACCCGGCCGGAGGCGGGTAGTGTGCATGTGGCGGTGCCCGGGGCGACGGGTGTGGTAGCGCAGGAGAAGAATGTCGGTGCTCTACAGATCCCTTGGAATGGACAGACATCATCGACTTGCGGGGCTCAGGGACTAGGATCGGAGACAAGCTTCGAGCTGGCAGCTTTTCCACATAGTTGGACGGGAACAAGCCTTGTTTCCCCGTTCGATTGCGTCCCGTCCACCAGTCTGCGTTCGTTTCCGTGAAGACCTCTATCACTTCGCCTGCTTCAAACGACAGATCGTTGGGATCCTACACCCTTTCGTCAATACGACACACGACACACACAAACACCCAGCGTACCTCGCTAGACCACCCCCAAATCGCCCGTGCTTCCACTTTGGCCGGAGCAGGTGACATATTCAAACGCTGCGTCTGTTGCGTCAACGATACATCTGATGATTCCTCCAAGTGCCTCTCAGCGTGCACAGAGAGCCTTGACAAAATCTCTTCTCCGACAGTCTCCGAGATCTGCCCGTGAGCCATGAGTAGTTCGACATTTTGCCTAGTTTGAGCGAGTATGTGCGCAAAGAGGGCATGAGACTCGACCATGCTGGCAGGCGTAGAAACCTGTCTGATCAAATTTTGCTGTTTATACTGGCGCAGCAACACTGATTCCCGATTACCTCATGTAACTGGCGTTGTACCGGCACGGTTGCACGCGCCTTGTCGCTACGGTAGAAGAGGCGTGCAAGTCATGTCTCGTCTTACACGTCTTCTAGACTCTGAACGCAGCGAGTCGTCAGTTCCATTAAAAGGTAAGATGTACTTCCAACCAGGTCACCTATAAGTATTGCGCAGGCACAACTATCGAGATTAGAGCGGTGATAACGATGATGCCCCTGACTAGCTCTGCCGTTTCTTCGCACAAGGCTTGAGCTTGACTCATCGTCTTATGCTCGCTTGATGATGCTGTGCAAATACGGTGCCCAGTGACAAAGCATCTTGGCAAAAAGATCTGATAAATATCGCCTGCTTTGACTACCAATGTCGGATCTCTCAGTTCTCAATGGCTACTCCCCGTATTCACCTCGTCTACGTACGTTTCCTCATGTTTCGGTGCTGATTACTAATTTATTTCTCATTGGCCACCCACAGGGTTCCGGCAGCTTTAGCACTGCACCGCCTTCTCCTGCGAATTCAGGTGCTCGCTGCAACACCACACAGGATGCCCAGACCATCATCGATGCATACGCTGGCTTCCACGCCCCCGAGTGCCCTCTTGTTATCGATACTGCACGTGGTTATGGAGCTGGCACCTCTGAACAGATGCTCGGTCAAATCGACATCAAGAGATGCAGAATTGACACCAAGTGCGTGTTTACCAAAATACCTAAGCGCTCAGTCTAGACATCAATAGGATCTTCCCAAACGCGGAGTCCCCTGCAACACTGAACGCCCTCCGTGCACGCCTGCAAGAATCTGTCGTGGCGATTGCACCGCACAAGATCCGTACATTGTATCTGCATGCTCCTGACCGTTCTGGCACTCCAATCGAGGAGACTCTGGTTGCGATCGACACTTTATACAAAGAAGGACATTTGTTGGTCTCCACATTGCGATACACCATTTAGTGGCTAATTATAAGTACAGCGAAGAATTTGGGCTGAGCAATTTCAACGCATGGGAGGTAGCAGAAATCGCCACTCTTTCGTCGGAACGCGGATGGTTGAAGCCTACTGTGTATCAAGGGGTCTACAATGCGCTCGAACGCGGAGTCGAGCTCGAACTCTTTCCATGCCTGCACAAGTTTGGCATGAGATTTTATGCTTACAGCCCACTTGCGTATGTGTACATTCGAGGGGTACATCGATATGCTGATTTCTGCATACACATTGCAGGAGTGGTCTTCTGACGAACAGGTTCCTCTCAGCCAAAGACATGGATGAACCTGGTGGTCGCTTTGACGCAAGTGTGTCCTGGGTCGCGGGCATGTTGCGAACCAAGTATGAACCGCTCCTTCCCACAGTGTTGAAGTTAAAAGAGGGCTTTGTGAGCTATCCATTCCCATGATTCCTACGCGTTCTGTACTGATCGCTGCCCATCAGGATGCTCATGGGATCTCTCTCCCCAATGCCGCTCTACGATGGCTCCAACACCACTCAGGGCTCAGGCCAGAGCATGGGGACGCGGTGATCATAGGCGCGAGTAACGTCCCACAGTTGCAGGCGAACCTGCGCGATAGGTGAGTCCTGTCGAGCTCTGCGAATCTGCTGAGTGATGACATGATTCATAGTGCGGACGGCCCCTTGCCTGAGTCTGCTGTCAAGTTGTTCGAGGATGCTTGGGCTACGAACAAGGGAGTTGTGACGCATTACGCATTCTGATGCCTTGACCGTCGAGTGTATTCAGAGTGGAAAAAAAGTTGTATCTTAAGATGCTATCAAATCATCTGATCGGTACTAGTGCGTGCATGATGAGTGCTGTGTGAAGTTGATGTGGTGTTATTTGGTGTTTGAGAGACAAGACTATAACGAGAGCATCAAATATCGTCCAGCGGGACTATATATTATCTGCATCTTTCTCCCATCTTCCCCCATTTCCTGGTCCCCTCTTCCTTGTCTTTGTCCTTTTACTTTTCGTGCGAGCTACCATGTCCAGAGTACGCGAGTCCACTCCTCGCCCCTGCTTGACGTTGACTCCGCTGCCAGGCACAATTCTTGAGAGAGTATAAGCTTGTCGTCGTCGGTGGTGGTGGTGAGTATCCTGCGTTCACTTTCCGGCATCCTCTCAAGAATCCATTTAGGTGTTGGCAAATCCGCCCTGACCATCCAGTTCATCCAAAGCCACTTCGTCGATGAGTATGATCCAACTATCGAGGGTACCTAGCTTCTCGTCTGTCCCAAGCACGCTCTCAATCCCACGTCCTCAGATTCATACCGCAAGCAGTGTGTCATCGACGATGAGGTCGCGTTGCTCGACGTTCTCGACACTGCCGGGCAAGAGGAATACGGGTACGTCTACGTTGCATGAATCACATCGCTCAAAGGATAACCAACGTCTATCATGCACAGGGCCATGCGTGAACAGTATATGCGCACAGGCGAAGGCTTCCTTCTCGTCTACTCCATCACGTCGCGTAACTCGTTCGAGGAAATAAATACATTCCACCAACAAATCCTTCGTGTCAAGGATCAGGACTCCTTCCCTGTCATTGTCGTAGCCAACAAATGCGATCTCGAATACGAACGCCAAGTTGGCATGAATGGTAGGGCTGCACGTTCTTTCCACCGCGACCATGCTCATTCTACATGCCAGAGGGTCGCGACCTCGCCAAACATTTCGGCTGCAAATTTATCGAGACCTCGGCCAAGCAGCGTATCAACGTCGATGAAGCATTCAGCAATCTCGTGCGTGAGATCAGGAAGTACAACAAGGTAAATTTGCTGCTGCACTGATATCTCACATCGCCTGAAACAACATCGCAGGAACAACAAACCGGCCGGCCCGTGATGGCCAACTCGGGTGCGGGACCTGGCGTGTACGGCGGTGCCAAAGATTCAGGCGACGGTGATCACAATGGATGCTGTGGTGGTTGCGTAGTTGTCTGATATCTGGACACTTTTGAGAATCATTTCCCCTTCCTTCTAGTGTTTTTCTAGCCACTACCGTTCCATTTTACTCTTAACTCGCTTTCCTTGGGATTTTGTACATTACAGGGAGTCACCTTCGTTGGAGGTCCGCACTTTATCCTCGCCGATTCCTGGTAATGCAGGATTGCATTTGTATATATAGCTTATGCTTCTCTATGCATCATTGAATTGTGAGTAAAAAATCTTTCATTAGACGTAGCTAGCAGAAGAGTAGAGAACGGAAGCCGTGCAATCAACTAACATAGTTGTCAATCATGCGCCTTGAGAAGGATCTTTCTCGAGCACTAACCATAGAGCTGGTTGTTAGGGAAGTATTGATTCATAGGTGGTAACTCACATGGCGGTCTAGAAACGTCCTCCTCGTTGACAGCTCTTATCGAATGAATCCCAAGGTCATAAAATCCTGACACTCCACTATTACCTCCCAGCATTGAAATGCCGACAGTTCGGATCCGCTGGCGAAACATGGTTATTTGATGCTGGACCAATTCGCCGGTGTTTGTAAGAATGAAATTGTCAAACGGGATCTGTGATGGACATGTCAACGTTGGACACACGAAAACCAGATGACCAGGTAACGAACCAAGATGTCCTCCCAGCCCCCATCATTCCGTTTGAAATACAGGCGGTGCTGCCAAAGGTCGGTCGTGACGGGGCCGTCCGTCTGCAAGTTCACATAATAGGAATTCCGCGTCCGAGGATCTCCACCGAGGCGTAATCGCAACCCGAGATACTGATGGTTCGACACGTCGTCGCACATCTCTCCAAACAACGACGGCCGGGGCTAAGCGTCCGAAAAAAAGGCTACCCATCACCATTCGCTTCATCACGAACAGGACGACCACCTCTCCCCACGACAGAGAAAGAGGGGTCCGTTCTGTACTCCAACGCGTACCTTTGTCCTGAACCCTGCATAACCGCCTCGGATCCTCCCTTGAAACTCTGGACGCACCGCCAGCCTGATATCCCCCCAAAAACAAGCGGTGGTGGAGCTTCCGCTACCCTTGTTTCGTTCCGGAGACTCGTCCAGCGCGAAATTGAGAGTGGACGTGCCGCCAATGTCTGCGTCGCATCCAGTTGCGATTTCTTTGATGTCTTCTTGTGTATGTAGCTTCAGGAGAGTGATGGGTGCTCGGCTGGGAGGGTTCGCGCCTTCCATGCGGAGGACTGCCGGTGGGTCGAGGGGTCAAATTTCATTTCACGGCGCAAGGAGGTAAACGGGACGTGCTTTTGACAGCGCCATCGGCGAGATATTTCGTGGACCTGTTGAGATATGCGCTGAGGTGCGACAATGCCATGAACGGGTCGTGTTAACCGAGCCGTGTTGAGTTGTATTTGCGAGAATGCAGCAACTCACACGAGTGACTAGTGACGATCGACCTTCATCATAGATTAAATGTTACTTTATCTATCGAGACAGTAAATAGTGCAAGTACAAGTACATCACAACCAAGAAGCATCCCTCAAACAACACTGTTATTGGGTGCAAATACTACCGTTGACGTTCGACATATTCGTGAAGGGGGCCGAAAGTTTCGGTACGACCCAGATCGCGCGGACTTCCGACGGAGGGGCATCTCGGGATGAGAGTAAGGACCTGGAGGAGTTGACCTTCTGATCACCTCTCCCACGTCTGCTTGATCGCCCAGCGTTACCCTAGGAACGATCATATCAGCGGTCAGCGGCCAGTATGTTTTTTGGCTCTCCACATCCGGGGAAAGGCCCATCGTGGATCCACTCTCTTGTGACCAGGCGGAAGCCGTGGTCATACAACTCCGAGCAGGCAGACGTCGTGGAGCGAAGGGGTAGAAACCGACAGTGTTTAGTCCACCGTTGCTCGGCCCTGGGGCTCGAGGAAGTGGCCAAACCTTGGAATTTGAATCGTCCGCAATTTCAGGACTCCAGGTATTGACCTTGGGCCGAGGAACCGAAAAACGTAGGTGGTTCACTGCGAGGGGAGCTTTGGATTCGAAGGTCGGCTGTTTTGCCCCTTTCCCAAGGTCGTCTGTGTCTTCCATCGACCGGAATGAGCATTCCTCATCCTGAATTGAAGGCTCGTCCTGGGTGTCTCCTGTCACGAAGGGAACACAGGGAGGGTAGGGACCAAGGCGCGCCGTGTGTGATGGCAAATCAACAATTATCTTGGATTGAAAATTCATATCATGTCTCTTGGTGCCCATCTGGGGCGAGATGACGTGGGAGTAGCGATTAAACTCTGCAGGAGGCTTGATGCCATTCAACACCGCATTTGTCTGACTGGACTCGTACGATGCTTTCACTCTCTCCGCACTGGAAAGTTCTGTGTTCGGGTATACACCCGCCCAGGAAGAGCTGCCAGAGTGATTTGAAGCCGACTGTGTGGAATTGTATGTTCGATGATTGCTCTCATGCGGCGGGATCGCGGATTGCGAACCAAAGGTAAGCTGCGAGGCGATCGGTGATTCACCGGACGCGTCGTGTCCAAAAGTCTCCACCGTTCCCGTGACAATGTTCATTGCACGAGGACCATGGTACACAGGGCTAATGACCCGGAATGTATTGCGGAGCAGGACAACGTTCACGAAGCCTATAAAGTTATTATTATGACGATCATCACAACATTTGCTAGAACATACCCAACATTGAGACACAGGCATCAGCGAAGACACTCAAAGCAGAGGGTACTGGATACCCGGTATACATGAGAATGCGCGTGACGCAGAATGGCAGGAGCAAGAGCACAAATGCTATACGATAGTCCGAAATAAGACCTTTGAACCACGAGAACCGAACTTCTTACCGATGGGGAACCTGGGGGAATATGTCAATGCATTTCTAATCATGGCAAAGAAGAAGTCCCACCAGAACATGGTCCGTATGATCACGCTGATAAATTTATAATACTCTTCGAAACTATCTTCTCCTCGTTGATTGGTGGAGTGGGGATCTCGTAGCGTTTGTGTGTTGTTCACGCTTAGCTTCCCGTGCAAGACAATAAATATAACAGAATAGAGCGCAGTAGACGCGAATGCACCAATGATAATCTTCATTATTCGAACAGTAAGATACTATCCCGTCTGGATTATAAATAACCATACCGGGAGTGCCTCGAGGGCGAATATCTCCTTTGGATAAGAGGGCGTAATGCTGCAAGAGGTTCCAGTTGGACCGTACACGTTGCTTGTCCACAGAGGAGCCAGTCCTGTTCAAAATCGCTTTGAGTTTGCAAGAACCGAGTCAATCCAGACTTTCTCACCGACCACAAACGCGATTGTCCATCCAATGGCAACATACACAGAGCTGCGCCAGCGGGCTGCGCGTATATGGAACCCTAGTGAGCTAAGTGTGTGTACACTATGTGCTGCCGTGAACCAGCAAGTGCCCCATATGCCGATTTGCATCAACACCGCTGTACTAAGTCTTGAGTGTGGGATGTTTTGGGCCGCGAGAATGTATCTCACCTTGTGCTGAACACGTTGATCCTGGACTCAACCCAGAACGCGACACCCAACTGAAATTAATTAACCCAGAAGCACTAATGAACATATTACTGAGAACAAGGCATCCAGCATAGTGGCCAAGTTGAGTGCGGAAGAACAATATCTCTGGCGGTCGTGCCGTGCCGTCGTCACATTCAGGAAACAGCATCATAGCGAGTCGCATGGTTCGCAAGGCTATAAATGCGAGTGCCAAAGCTGATAACAGGGCAAACACAGCGACAACCTGAAACAGAATTCTTTCACGCTCCAAGACCCCTGAGCGATAGAAAGCTACACTTACAATGGCTCCTCTGCGCTGGGATGTTGAAAGAGTTTCGAAGGCCACAATACTCGTCCCATTCGGACCCATTCTCGTTCTTGTGGGGTAACACAGTCCTCTGAAGGAAAAGATTGAAAAATGCCACAAATATGGCTGAAAAAACGAAGCAGAAAACAAATGCTTGGAAGAATATTACCGGTCTAGCCGTCAAAGGTACCTCCCAGAGGCAAAGGCGAAGCGGTCCGCAAGGGAATCAGGGGAGACAGGTGGTGGTGTGAAGGAAAGAAACTCCAAGGGCCTCCACGCTCTGCGGTGCATACTTAGTACATACCATCCCAGTTCTGCAGCCGGCCGGACTTGATGGAAAGTCTGGGAGCGCGATGCTGCTGTCACACCTGTGTGAAGCTGGTCAGGTCACCGGTCAACTTTTGCCGAGTGGCTAACCTGCGACAATCAAGCACAGCCTTCTGAAGCAAGGTTATAATTAAATGCCGTTCGTCCGCGTTATCCCTCACAGCATAAGTACATCGCCTCAAGTCCAATTTTGACATACAACAAAGTTATCCCTACTTCTTGATCAAGAACTTGGCTATCCCCTTTGGTTCCGTTATTTTCTTCCGCTTCGAGCGAGGCTTCGGCTCGCTAGGTGCCCGGGCATCAGAACCGTCTGTCAAGTCTTGGGCAAAATGAAAATCATCATGCTCCATGCGCAACTTGGCTAACGCAGCAGCACGATCTACTTTATCATGCTCCACATCACTTTCGTAAGCAGAGATTCGTTTGTTGCAGCGTTTGCAGACAAAAGTCGAGGAAGCAGACCCAGGTTCCGCCATAACTTGTACGGGATCTGCTTCAGGAGGTCCGTCGCTGCTAGACCGAGTGCGTTTAAGAAGGGACCAATGTTCCTTCGGCTTAAAAAATCCTTCAATGCATTGTTGGCCAGTCTCGGCTGTCTCGATGCCCGTGAACGCAAGCTGTACTGCCGTCACGTTGAGGTTCTTCATGTTCCCAGTGAGTTCCTTCCATAGCTTATCGGCAGCGGTCGCTATCACATCGACCGTCACATCCTGAGTGAAAGGGAATGCATATTGCTTTGACCTCGATGCTTCGTATCCTATGTCGATGGTCAGTAGCTTGTAATCCCCATCGGGGAGAACGAACCTTTTCGAGCGTGTAGAACAATGGTTTTGGGCCATAAAGTGGGCATTTCTTCACGTGCGTCCTTGAGTCTGAGGGCAAGTTCGGCGGCCAAGACGCGTAGCCATTGATGTCCATCGGCAGCGGTTGTAATAGGAGTCGGAAGGTTCTTGGACGCAAGCATGCTCTTAAAAGGTGCAGATTTCTCCTTCACTATAAAGAAATAAGGGCAGGAAAACATCATGATGCACTGGAACACCCGACCTTCGGATCTGTCAATACCGCTGGTCGCTAATGTATGAACGACGATTGTTGCGCCGAACGACATTAGCCACCCACCGCAGAAGCTCATAAACCCACAAAGCATTGTCACCAAACTTGTTCTGCATTTCATCTGATTTCGTTTTGTTGTGGGAAGCTTAAACAATGGTCCACTAAGCATACCTAGAGATACCGCTCTGTAATGCAAAGCTGAGGAAGGATGATCAAATACCAAGCAATGAACCTACAGAAGATCGCCAACTGTCGAGACATCGTATTCTTTTGCAAGGGCATCACCGAGTTTTCCGCCTAGGAACCGAATCTCGAGATATTCTCAGATTCATGTTGATTCTACTTGCTGTCAACATACCTTTTGAAAGCCGATGGGACAGAGGTAAGCTGGTATAGCACTATTGCGCAAGATGCTCTATAGGACTCGTCAGAAAGATGTTTCGGACTGTGGTTCCAACATCACCTGGCTATTCGGCTTCTTGTAGGAAGCAGTGAGCTAGGAGCGAATGTGAATGCAGATGAACAGTTATTGGATGGACGATGTGGACTAACTTTAGCGAGAAACTTGTTTCGGGATATTCCCTGATGAGGGAATGAACTCATGCGTTGAAACTTGCAAATTAGAGCGAAACGTACTGCTGACATGGTGTATCCGAGGTTCTCGTGGACGTCTCCTCTAATCTTAGCCATTAATTCCGCGGCGATGGATAACGCAACATCATGCCAACTGCATGTCACGTCATCTTCTGCAAAGTGAATCTCTTCGCCGTCGTTTTCTTCGGCCGTATGTATAGGGATGATTTCACCAAGTTTGTTCCAATCAATAGGAGGGGGTGCAGGCAATGGGCTATCGACACCCTGAGGCGCATCAGGAGGGACTTGTGCGAGATAAGGGAAGCGCTCCATCAACATCTCGCGGACGGGACGAGTGAAGTCAATGAATGCTTCGTCAATCGATGCCTTTTCTTACATGTCGATGAGTGATCGCGTCAACTCGACATGTATATGGTCTCACCTATTTCCCCGCTTGGAAGGGCTTGCTTGAACAACTGAATGATTTTGTTGCTCTCACGCCGATATAGGTCAAGAGAAACCTTTGCGCAGGATGAATCAGGCTCACGAACACATGGTTTGCCATCTTTGGTGATCTCGGGCCTTCTATTTAATATTTGCGGACATACCTTGTGTGTTTGTGTATCAATATCAGACCAATATCTTGGTTCCTCTTCGCCCTCCTTGTAGGTAGCGACATGGACGGCTACGAGATTTGGACATTTCTTCTTGGCGTCCTTTATCTTGTCCATCCGCGATATGCCGAATTTGCGGGCCGGATAGCTGACTGCAATGAGGCTCTCCCATTGTTGTACGACAAGCGGTACGCTAGGGTCAAGGCCTAGTCTGACCCGTTCGCAAGCCGCATAAAACGCATCGCTATCGCACAGCCCAATGACTCGCAGCGGGTCTTTCACGCCGAGATTATGAGAATGCAAGTGACGGTAAGTGATGGCTGGGCGAAGGTCGTCATAGTCTTGGGCTGGCGCTTTGCCTTTGCCTTTCCAGAATGATGCACCTGCTTTGGATGGCGAGTGCATAGTTGACAGAAACTCAGTTGTCGACCCCCGTGAGCATCAGTTGTAACCTTTATGTCAGCACTGTTAGCCTGATGCGGCTAACCAACTTTAACTGGGACCTGCCACTGGAGGGAAAGATATCCCGGGCCAGTCCCATAGGTACAGGATTGTCTTGGATGGTATCTTGAACCTCGCGAACAGTAAATTCAGACTAACACCGCGTTCTTATATTCGCAGCCGTGTACTCCGGAGGCGTGTAGGCGCTTTAGGGGCTAAAATTCTGGCAGATTCTGGCTGTGCAGCGGAGTCAGCGCACGACTCATTGCGCTTAATATACGTACGGCACCGCCTGTAAGTTTTCAAATTTAAAGAGCACGTAACTTATTAGCGCATTTTCAGATTTGCCCTCGAATCGACGATAAATCCTGTGTGTTATGTCGTTCAGTCATTCTGGCACACCACAGTCGCTCAGCGAAGACTATGCTATCCTATCTCATTATGGTGCATCTTCAGTAGATGTACAAGATCAACAGCACACCGAATCTCTCTCTGATTCACCTCGTGGCATCCCCATCCGTGGAAGGGGTTCAACTGATGTCACTGCAGGGGTTTACCCCGTTTCCGAACGCACACCACTTCTGCATCCTCCACCTCCGATTCCGAGGTTGCATGAACCAACTGACGAAGATGTACATGATACTACATCTGTAGAACAGGCACCCACCTCTAAGATGTTCCGTGAGGAACTCCGCACACTCGCTCTGTATTCCCTGCCCGTTTTCGGGTATGTCCTGCCCTTGACTTTTCCTCTGTCTTCATACTTAAACATAAATTTTCCAAGTACTCACCTTTTCGAATACTCTTTCATCATAGCTTCCGTCGTAGCCATAGGTCATATCTCTACGCTGGCCCTGGCAGCCGCCACATTAGGCTCTATGACGGCTTCCGTCACAGGATACAGCATCGTGCAAGGTTTTGCATCAACCCTTGATACCCTTCTTCCACCTGCCTGGACCTCGGACAGGCCCTACATGGTCGGCTTATGGTCCCAAAGGATGGGTTGGTTGTTCCTACTTTCCATAACATGCAATGCTAATCAGACATTTGGGATAGTGCTCATGACAGGAATGATCCTCATTGTATGTTCAGTTACGTCACATATCGAATTCAGGGTAATGTAATTTCATTGCCTACAGCCAATACTTGCTATTTGGCTCAGAGCAGAACCAATACTCCTCGCCCTCAACCAAGAGCCTGAGGTGGCACGACTTGCTGGGGTTTACCTCCGCTGGGCGTCCTTGGGCCTTCCGGCATATACCTTCAATTGTATCTCCAGGTAATCGTGAAATATTGACTACATTGGCGCAAAAGACTGACTCACGTGCGGAGACGATACTTCCAGTCTCAAGGCTTGTTTGACATCCCAACGAGAATTACACTTGTGGTCGCGCCGACCAACGCGTTCCTAAACTGGTTATTCGGTGGGCGATCACGTTCCTGGTTGCTTCTTCTAATCACATTTGACTACCTCCATAGTCTATCCTCTCGGCCTCTCCTTCCCGGGTGCACCACTCGCCACATCTCTTTCCTTTAACCTCGTTTCAGCAGCTTCTATCATCTACGGATATTATTACGTACCTCGCACAGCATGGTCACCAATCACCCGTAAAGCTCTTGATCCGGTCACGGGTGAAATTTGGAAGGGATGGGGTTTGTTAGTTGGGCTCGGCATCGCTGGGGTGGGTCAGACTGCTAGCGAATGGTGGAGTTGGGAATTGGTTGGACGTGAGTCGCCCTGTGGTGTTTCCTCCTGAATGCTCATTGACAGGACACGGTTAGTTGCCGCTAGCCAGTAAATGTCCCACCTTCTGTTCTTGTTTTGGAAGTGATTAACTTGTTTCTGTGGTAGGCTGGGGCCTGTTGTGCTTGCGGCGCAATCTGTTTTGTTGCTTTCTGCGTCGTGTACGTACCAGGCGCCATTTGCATTGAGTATAGCTACCTCTGTGCGGTAAGCATTGCGGCCGTGCCTTTCTATTAACAGAGATCACCCACTGATCGTTCTAACACTCTGCGCTACCCTTCTCCATGTTTTGCCACTTCCTCTTCGTACCACAAATGCCCGGGATTGTGGTGGTAAACTAGAATCGGAAACCTCCTTGGTCAAGGAAACGCGAGAAGGGCTGGGGTAGCTGCGGCAACGTCTATTGTGATGGCTGTCGCCATCGGATGTGTTTTCAGGTGAGTAATGGTTACACATTGTGCGTCATTGTTTGTCAATGCAGCCATTCTGGTACAATCTCTACAGTGCCGTTTTCCTGACCTTCCGCGACAAGTGGGGTTATATTTTTAACAGTGATCCTGGTATGTCCTATCACTCTCCATGTTATATGCAATTACGCGAATGGATAGTTGGAATTCAATACTGACTGGCTCGGCAGAGGTCGTCTCGCTCGTTGCGTCCATTCTGCCCATCGTCGCACTGTCCCAAGTTTTCGACGGGACAGCAGGAATCGCTGGTGGAATATTCCGTGCGCGAGGAAAGCAGGTAAGTAGATGTATTCATTGTCGAGTCCCACTCCTTACTGCCCTTTCCCGTAGCTTACAGGCGCCATTCTTAACCTCTCAGCCTACTACATCCTTGGTATCCCACTCGGATTGTACCTCACGTTCGTGCGTGGACACGCGCTTAGAGGTCTTTGGGAAGGATTGACAGTTGCGCTGGTGTACGCCTCCGGAGTGGGGATTTGGATTGGTGCCCACGGTGTCGATTGGAAAGCCGAGGTTGCGATTGCACAGAAAAGAGCTACAGGGAAGGATGAAGGTCAAGGGAGGGACGGATGAGATCGTCTTGCGAGAAGGCCTGATCGACATGCATGATGATTATGACCCGTTCACATTACTCACCAAGGATTGGTGCATTGATTGGTACCTTTTCTTCTATGTAATTAGTTAAAGCTTGACATTGTGCAGGAATCTCACACTGGTTAACAGTATAGTGTCATCCAGTCTCTAGTCGTAGGTAGTAGGACTGGACGTCACACGCAGGTCTTTTCTACTACGTGGTCCATCTCTCCTCCGTACTGTGGACCGTAAAGTCCGGCGTAATAATCGATCTTCGTCTTCTTCGATAGCTGTCTGAGACGTTCTTCCTCTTCCTTCAAACCCTGCCTCAAGGCAGGAGTTGTGAATGAGCGGCAGCCTGTTTCGCGTACTACATTTACTTGCTTATGTCATCCTACCGGCACCGCTTGAGATGTGACCGTGACCTGCAGCAGCAACTCGCGGACCCGGGTTAAGTGAAGTCAATGCAGGCACCTAGTGTGTTCGTGCCAATCTACATCCGGCCAATATCCTGGTTCCTTCTTAAAGTCACCCTCTTGCACATCAACTAGATTTGGACATTTTTTCTTCGCGTCTTCTGTCTTCCCCACCCGTGCACGATATGCCGAATTTGCCGTCCGGATAGCTGACTACAGTGAGGCTCTCCCATTGTTGTACGACAAGCAGTACACTAGGGACATTGACAAGGCCTTGTCTGACAGTTCGCAAATCACATAAAACGCGCCGTTATCGCGCAGTGTAATATCCCGTGGTAGGTCTTTCACACCAAGATTATGAGCACGCAAGTGGCGGCAAGTGAGGGCTGGGCGAAGGTCGTCACAGTCTTGGGCTGGTACTTTGCCTTTGCCTTTCCAGAATGCGCCTGCCCTAGATGGCGAATGCATAGTCTGTCGATTGGGCTGAAGTTGACAGACATCATGGCCCCGCAAGTTGCATTATAACTATCAGGTCATCATCATTGGCTCCCCGTGGGGAAATCCACTTGCAATGAACTCCCAGCGAGTGGTCGGCGAGCTTGGTGAACCTGGAGGTAAAAATACCCAGTCCCACAAAGGATTGCCAATGGTATCTTGACACTTCGCGAATAATCAGAAGTGTGGCTAATATATGTTCCTCGGCGACCGTGGTCGGGGCTATGTGCTCCCTAGGCGAGCAGGTGCTGCAAGGACTCGTGTCAATTCGGCCACACAGCGTTCGCGCACGACAGGCACGATTCGAAAATGATCGTGCTTAATTAAGCTCATGGACTTCTCAGGACGCCAATTTTTACGAACGCCCTCTTTCGGTTTGCCCTCAGTCACTGCTCGAAGACTGTGCTTTCCTATCTCAGTATGACGGACCTCTAGTAGATGTGCAAGATCAACAGCACACCGAATCCCTTTTGGATTCACCTTATGCCATTCCCATGCGTGGAGGGGATTCAGCTGATACCACTGCAGGAGTTTACCCCGTTTCCGAATGCACATCCCCTCGGCAACCTCCACCTCCGATTCCGGAGCTGCATGAACCGGCAGACGACGATATGTATGATACTGTGTCTGCAGAACAGGCGCCCACCTCCAGGATGTTCCACGAGGAACTCCGCACACTCGCTCTGTATTCCCTGCCCGTTTTCGGGTATGCCCTGCACTTGACTTTTCCTCTATCGTCATACTTAAACATGAATTTTCCAAGTACTCAACTTTTCGAATACTCTTTCATCATAGCTTCCGTCGTAGCCATAGGTCATATTTCTACACTAGCCATGGCAGCCGCCACATTAGGCTCTATGACGGCTTCCGTCACCGGATACAGCATCGTGCAAGGTTTTGCATCAACCCTTGATACCCTTCTTCCTCCTACCTGGACCTCAGACAGGCCCTACATGGTCGGATTGTGGTCCCAAAGGATGGGTTCGTTTTCCCTACTTCACTCTCCATAATTTGCAATGCTAATTAGATGCTTGGGATAGCGCTCATGACAGCAATGATCCTCATTGTATGTTCAGTTCGTTTTCACGCATCGAACGTATTGTAATTTCATCGCATCACCTACAGCCAATACTTGCTATTTGGCTCAAAGCAGAATCTATACTCCTCGCCCTCAACCAAGAGCCTGAGGTGGCACGACTTGCTGGGGTTTACCTCCGCTGGGCGTCCTTGGACCTTCCGGCATATACCTTCCAGGTAATCGTGAAATATTGACTACATTGGCGCAAAAGACTGACTCACGTGCGGAGACGATACTTCCAGTCTCAAGGCTTGTTTGACATCCCAACGAGAATTACACTTGTGGTCGCGCCGATCAACGCGTTCCTGAACTGGTTATTTGGTGGGCGATCACGTTCCTGGTCGTTTCTTCTAATCACATTTGGCTACCCCAATAGTCTATCCTCTCGGCCTCTCCTTCCCGGGTGCACCACTCGCCACATCTCTTTCCTTTAACCTCGTTTCAGCAGCTTCTATCATCTACGGATATTATTACGTACCTCGCACAGCGTGGTCGCCAATCACGATTAGAGATCTCGATCCAGTCACGGGTGAAATTTGGAAGGGATGGGGTTTATTAGCCAGGCTCGGCGTCGCTGGAGTGGGTCAGACTGCTAGCGAATGGTGGAGTTGGGAGCTACTTGGACGTGAGTCGTCCTGCAGTGTTTCCTTCTAAATATTCACTGACAGGATGCATGCTGTTAATTGCCGCTAGCCAGTAAATGGTTCTTCTGTTTTCATTGACTGAGAACTAATTTACTAATTTGCTGACTTGTTTGGTAGGCTGGGACCTGTTTCGCTTGCGGCGCAATCTGTCTTGTTGCTTTCTGCGTCGTGTACGTACCAGGCGCCATTCGCAGTGAGTATCGCTACCTCTGTGCGGTAAGTATTGTGGACGTGCCTCTCTATTAACAGAGATCACCGACTGATCGCTCTGATACTATGCACTACCCCTTCTCCATGTTTTGCCGCTTCCTCTTCGTACCACAAATGCCCGGGATTGTGGTGGTAAACTAGAATCGGAAACCTCCTTGGTCAAGGAAACGCGAGAAGGGCTGGGGTAGCTGCGGCAACGTCTATTGTGATGGCTGTCGCCATCGGATGTATTTTCAGGTGAGTGATGGTTACACATTGCGCGTTTTCGTTTGTCAATACGAATGCGGCCATTCTGGTACAATCTCTACAGTGCCGTTTTCCTGACCTTTCGCGACAAGTGGAGTTATATTTTTAACAGTGATCCTGGTATGTCCTATCACTCTCCATGTTATATGCAATTACGCGAATGGATAGTTGGAATTCAATACTGACTGGCTCGGCAGAGGTCGTCTCGCTCGTTGCGTCCATTCTGCCCGTCGTCGCACTGTCCCAAGTTTTCGACGGGACAGCAGGAATCGCTGGTGGAATATTCCGTGCGCGAGGAAAGCAGGTCAGTAGATGTATCCATTATCGAGTCCCACTCCTAACCACTCTTTCCCTCAGTCTGTAGGCGCCATCCTTAACCTCTCAGCCTACTACATCCTTGGTATCCCACTCGGATTGTACCTCACGTTCGTGCGTGGACACGCGCTTGGAGGTCTTTGGGAAGGATTGACAGTTGCGCTGGTGTACGCCTCCGGAGTGGGGATTTGGATTGGTGTCCGCGATGTCGATTGGAAAACCGAGGTTGTGCTTGCACGGCGAAGAGCTGCAGGCAAGGATGCAGCTCGAGAGAGGGAGTAATAAAGCATCGTTCTGGTAAAAAGTTTTCCCTATTTATGTAATTAGTAAAGTTTAATACCATGTATGAATCTCATACTAGACACTGATTCAATGAACGCTAGATTTGTGACTCGCAACATGCATGTTATGTGACGAAGTCAATAAATCGATCAAAAAAATAGAACGTACGCACCGCTGGAAATGCTCAAACCACTCCCTAAAGAAACGGAGTGGCCAAATTTATTTATAGTAGCCGATTTTACATAGACCGTGGAGAGGGACGTAGTTGATTTCGGTGGACAAAAAGAATCAATGAATCACGATTTGAGTGGGAACGATCACCTGTGCCGCTGAATCAGACAATATCACGCAGGTTTTGATTTGACCAATGGTGGCAAAAAGTGTATTAGAGAAACATGGTACAGTCTGAGAGATGAATGGACCCAATCCATTCATCTTTCAGACTGTAGGACGTGTTGGAATTTGGAACAAATGTCCATAACGGGATGAAACTGTTTCTTGGTGCACAGATACGAGTACGTCCCGTTGATGCTCAATAGCAACGAGCCATGAGGTTGTTGTACTCCCTTGCATCACTTGCGACAAAGTAGCCGAGACGACCGAGGGATGAGAGTGTGTGACCCTAGAGTAGAAAAAAAGTCAAACGTGTACTGGGTCAATTTCCATATTCACCGACAATTCCTAGCTGACTGAGGCAGACAATGCAACAAGGGATGTTGTGGCTTCTCGGTGGAGCATGGAAGCAAGTTCCGCCAAGATTCACCGAGTCTCAGATACTCGTCTGGGTTGCTGGATACGACATGATTGGAAGTGCAAGGAAAGATTGTGGTTACCCATGACGAGGTTCACAACTGCGAAAGACGCCTAGATTCGAGGGCTCTCGATTGAAAACTACAGGATACCCGGGTCGCACCCCAGAGAGGCTGATCGTGCGAGGACGACTGTCATTATTATATTATCGCATAACGACAGGAATGGACTGATCAAAACGTCGTCAGTCTAGGACAAGAAAAGAAAAAAGCGAATCCGTACGAGCAAAAAGAAATCATGCAAGGTGAGGTTCATCGAGCTCTGCAAACGACCTCCCCGTCTAACCCCAACGCGATTGCCTCCCTTGCCTCCAGCCATTCATGTTCCCTGCTCTTCGTCTTTACCACAGCAATCTCCCCCAAGCCCAGAGGTTTGACGGTCTGCGCCCGCCTTCCGCTACAAATTCGCTTGATCTCTCCCAGGTCCATGAACACGCGTCGACTCGGCATGCTGATGAGTCCCATATCCGAGAGCACGGGCCGGTCATCGCGGTATTTGAGTTCTGCCCAGATTCGACGCTGTGGTTCGCTGACATGTTGAAAGTCTGAAGGCGATGGTGAGGCAATGGTTCCTCGGGTAATGTTACTCAGAAATCCAGCACGGAGAAGAATGGAGAGAATGGCTAGGTTTTGTTTGGAGTGATCGACAGCCAAGTACCGGTGCCGAGCACGAAAAGCGTTTTGAACGCGCGCGCAGAGGTCGTAAGGGAGAGGCATAAGACTGCGTGATTTTTTGATGCTTTTAAAGGGATGGAGAACTTGGAGCTTTGGGAAAAGTACCGGTACAGTACTACACAACGTCGATTATGTAACACTGGAATCGTAAAACATCCTCATCCGACATGCCTACTCCGTCTCGAACGATGGACCGTAGCAGAGCGGTCCAAACTGGCTTTGAGCGATTTGATCGCTTGGACGATTTCAGCTATTGCCGGCAGGTTCAGAGCGATGAAGCAGCTCTCAATGGTCGTTGTCTTACCTGCTAGCTTGGCAGTATCTGCCTCAAAGTCGTATCGCTTATTTCTGCTATCCCGTTGGACGACGATCTTGAAGAGCGTCGACGTCTTTTGTGATTGTTGGCAGACCAAGACACTCTTGACATGAAATGAAAGTGTCTTGCCACTATCAAAGACCGCCTTGGCCTTGTTTGCAGAAGGCATGATCTTTGTGTGGGTCATAATGAGATTACACTACATTCTCAACCAGCTAGACTCACGTGAACGTAGACGCCGTCAATCGCTAGCGTGCGTTCTTGGCGAGCCAGCATAGGCATTTTGCGATATATTGTGTATCGCTGTGGTTTATCGACATCCGTGAAATTTGTATCAAAGAAAGGGATAGAAAGACCAACCTTGTATGCGGTAGCATAGTCCGTTCCACCGGTGTGGTGTATCTCGGGTACGTCTGAAATCCTCTTGAAGATAGACGCTAGCACGCAAATGTATTCAGCGGCGCTGCAAGCGGGTAACAAGTTCTACAGACCGTTTGGGTCGGTGGTTCGCGTAGCACGGGTTTCGGGTTCGATACCCATTTGAGGTAGCATGGACCTCTTGACCAAAGTGAGTTCGCGTTTACCTTCAAGGGAAGCTACGGTGCGGTCCAGATAAATCAAGATGTTTAGGTCATTGAGGATGAGTGCATAGTCTTTCGGATTCGCAAGTTTGCGCTTGCGGCACACGAGTTCCAACGCTTCTTGCATGTACATGCCCGCCGACCTGGATAACGTATAAGCTTCCGAAAAGAACACGCAAATGATACATACACAGGAATTGTAGTAGAAATATGCACTGCGTCGGCGGTATCCGCAACACGTATGCGAAGAAAAATGGGAGGACCGTGACTCGACGACGGTCCAAGGGATGAAGACAGAATGGGGGTCGTGCCGAAGAGAGAGCTTGCTCCAGTTCCCGGAACAGAGGGTGGAACAAGACCAGGCACAGGAAGTGCGTCAGCTTTCCTCGGTGTAGCCATAATTCTCGACGGTCTGCGCAGAATTTTGCCTTCCAGCTGCTCGTTTTGTTGAACTGGACAACAAATTTAACACTTCTCCCCAGAATGGAACGAGACAGACGAACTCTGAAGGGAAGTTGCCGTGAGGACCGCGAATGCATCAAAGTTGAACTTTGAGATTTTTCCAGTGCGATCAGGAGCTGAAATGTTCTCGGTGGACTAGATCAGGCTGCACATGCTTCAAACTCACGGGGAAAGTCTTCGTCAACTTCTCCGTCTTCCTCCGCAATTCGCATGATCCACCCTAATCCAGACAACTTTGGGTCATTCTCACTCACGCCTTCACTCAGCTTTGGGAGCCAACCCTCTTCCCAATAACTCCACAATGCAAACCCGATGACCTCTTCAACAGTTGCATCTCGTCGTACATTAAGGACCATGGCTTTTCCCTCTGGTTCAATTGCGTGCGGGAAAAAGACATTGACGTCCATTGATGCAGACTCTCCACGCCCTGAAATGGCGCCATATAATTCACTAAAGGGGTTAGCAGAGCCACCGGTCGTGGCAAGCATCGCTGACAAGGCGGAGACCGTTGATAGCAATGGTCGGACCGCACTCCGCGAGAAATCGATGTCTGACATGGGGACATCAACTAGAATGGGTTGAGATATCGAAACACCCCTTTTTCGGCCTTCCTGCCTGGCGATAAGAGGAATTGCGGGATGATCGGCTGGCGGAGGTGGGTTGACTATCTCAAAGTGAGCGTCTATACCTTCGTCATGCTCGGGCGCGGACTGAGTATCGTGGGACTCGTCAAGCCCACGAGCCTCTGTGACGGGGCTAAGACGAGATCGTGCACGTGCGTTTTGTGCGATATAGGAGGAAGAACCAAAGGCTGAAGGATTCGATGCGGAGGCGGCAGATGCTGCCCCTGACAAAAGGGAGCCTGCGTCGGAGGTACTGTCAAAACCGACACCAGTCGTGCGTGTGGCAGCAAAGTCACTGCTCTACTATTAGATATCCGAGGGAATGAGGGATGAAGGGGGCATACGGATCGAATTCGTCTCCCTCGTCCATATCGTCAGCGCGGTCGACAAGATCATCAAAGTCGTCGACATTATCATCGTCCTCGAGAATGCCGTCGTCGTCGTCATCTGAGGAAGAGATTTCGGGGTTGAGATTTTTGCTCCCGTCGGAGGCGGGTTTCGGATTGGCGGACGCTTGACCGCGGCGAGCGAGCATGCGCAATTTTCTGCGGGCTTCCATTTCTGCGGCACCTTTGAATTTTGGGATGAATTGTACGTCCTTTGCGGGTGGTTCGGGAGGGGGAGGGTCGTCCTTCTGCGACGGCCGAGAAGCCAAAGAGGGAGTGATCTCGATGTCTTGTGGGCGAGGGCCATCAGTGTCGGCGGGGACAATTGGATTGACGCGGGGCACGGGGGGCTGATGGGTGGAATCCGGGTCTGGTTGGGCGAGACTGAGCCTGTTGACTATTTGTGACGCCCGCCTGGACGTTGAAGCACGCCGACCGGTGACACGCATGCCTAGGGCGCCGGAGCGGTTGCCCATGATGGTCTCGTGGTGTCTGAGACCGGTCGGGGAGCCGAGATGAGAAGGTCCTGGTCTGTCCTCCGGGTCGTGTTCGTCATCGGATATGGGAGGGCTGGAGGGGTATTCGAGCTCTGGCCAGCGACCGGTGTCGGCGAGAGAGGCGGCGAGAATGTAGGGGTTCGAGGTGTAAGAGGGGCTGAGGGATATGATGCGACCGCCGTATGGGTCGTCGACGTTGCGGAGATAGGACAGACGGAGACTGTGTACAAGATAGCTGGGAAGGAGGTGAGCGTGGTTGGCGGGGGGGAGGCTGGGAGTGAGACGCACCCGGGATCGCTGACGAGGGACATGAGAGTATAAATACACAAGGACGCGGCGGTCGACGCACTGCCGCGATGCTGGTCCCAATTGCCTGCAGGTTCGGTACGTACTCGCTTCCGGCTCATCTCGCCCTAGCTCACTTCGTACAAGTCCCTTATGACCAGTGGTTCCTAACCCATCTCGACGACAACTCCAAGATAAGACAGGTCAAGCTCTGGTTTCTCTCCAAGTGCAACCTCGCCCAGTCCCCCGGTCCACAGACACAGCGCCCAGTGTCCCCCATCACCTTCGCCTCCAGCATTCGCTCCCGCTCCTCCCTCGACAGTCTCGATGACGGATACAACGAAGACGACGAGTATTCAGACCAGGATTTGCCTCCTCGCCACCCCGCGCCATCCAAACCCCGACTTCACCCTTCTCTCGAGCCAAAACCCGGCCCGTCTTCTCAGTCCGTTCAGCCGGGAAGCAGCCCTCTCGTAGACCAGTATACGCTCATATCCTTTTCCACCGGGTCGGTGCTCGAGGACGAATTTACCCTCTCGTGGTATAACCTCCGCCCTTATGAGCTCCTCGAGATGCACCCACTCGGCATCGTCGCCCCATTACAACGGGACGTCATGGTAGAATATATACAGCCATACTTCCTGGCCAAGGTTAGAGTTCTCCGTGCCGTATGGAATCACAGATCTGGCCGCTTCGAGGCACCTGGGTTTGACCCGCAACGCGAGCACGGTGGCTACAAGGGAAAGGACAAATTGGCGCATAGGTTGGACACAATGTCCCCAAAGCCGAACACCTTGCAATCAGAAAAGGGGCGCAAGACAAAGTTGGATTGGAAAACTCGCTGGGTCGTTATTAACCATGGCATCCTCTCCCTTTGCAAGGAGCATATGGTACATCGTTCCCTCAGCGCCCGACAGCGTCACGTTGATCGCTCAATTTCAGACGAGTCCTCCACTTCACCAATTTGCATTGAGTACGATAAGAGCACTCCGTGGCGCGGAGGCATTTGAACGTGCATTTTCGATTGTTACTCAGCCTCGAGTTGTCTGCATCAAGTTTCAGGCTCGGTCACTCTCACTGATGGGTGTGGCTTCCCGGCCGCCATCTTCACCGTCGTCACCGATTTCAGCAAACATAAAAACCGATGTCCAGGGACCCCTTCCACATGTGGATTCTGCGTGCGACTCGAAACAGACTACGGAGCAGGAGGGGTCTGGTGAATGCGCTTATGATCACAGTGAGGGCTGGAGGGAGGGAGGAGAATGGATTGTTCTCGACATGCTCGATGATCATGGTGAGTTTTCGCGGTTTCGAGAGTGAGCATGGAATGAAGCGCTTTCAGCGTTTTCGAGTTTTCTCCGCATCCTTCACCGTCAAGCTTCTTACCCCATATCGTCGTCGTTTGTCTCGTCATCCATCATCACCGTTTCCCACAGCCCCATGTCGTCGCCCGTGGGGACATCGTTCCTTTCGTACGACACGATTCCTTATCCTGAATGGCGGATCAATACGGTTGAAAATGCACGTAAAGCTGGTATGGGAGATGTAGGGAAAGCCATGGCATGGGTGCTCTGGACTGAAAAGGGACTTGGGGAGACGCTGTTGGGGAATATTCGCCAGCATCGACAGGCATTTTCGCGGGAAATGCAGTACAAGACCAGTACGATTCCATCGCACATCTATGGGTCTGAGGATGAAAGTGAAGAGGACACCGAGATGGAGTGGGATGGATGGATGAGGGACTTGAAGCGTCAAGGTCAGGTTAAGGAGAAGGCCAGAAGGTCTGGTGCGTCCATGTCTCCACCTTCATCACCTCTTTCGGACGCATCGCCCTCTGGCTCGCCGAGAGTCAGACCACCGACCTTGGCCGTGTCGCATCTCCCTCCGAGTTCCTATCCTCATGCACAGTACCCCAACATCGGTAATGTTATTCAAGCAAGCTACCGCTCTACAGAATTTGCGCGTTCTCCAGACAAGATTAAAAGTACTATCGTCAGCACTGTTAGCATGGGTATGGCATCCTCGTCTCGGCGACGCTCCTCGACGCTTTCTGCTGATACAAGGAAGCGTGAGCAGGACAAGGGCAAACAAGACAGAGAGCCGTTGTTCCCAAGCGTCCCCGTGGGTGGTGCTCGCACTGCAGACCCGCAACGGCCGCCGAACACGACTGTCCGACACGTCCATTCCAGCTCAAACTTGAGGATGTCCTCGCCATACGAGTCTGACGCAGCCCTACCCCCGGGGCATGCGGGATCCACTTGGCCGTCAAAGCGCCAAAATGCATTTATGCGCGGCGTGTCTGTGCGGGCTGGCAGGATTGTGAGAGGGCTTGAATCTGCTATCGACTTTGTAGACGACAAGAGTGAATAACGAGCGTTGTATTTGTACCCCAATTCATGCTGCGTGACCGTGACATGGTCCGTGCGCAGCTCACGAAACATATATAAACCCTCGCTGGACAAAGAGAATCCTTACCACTCTGGCCTTTTGGCTTAGATCAAGTGTAGTATCTGTTCTTAATAGTTTAACCACTATTATGGGGGCACCGCCCTCATTCTTTGGTTATCAAATTTTTGCCGCCCTTGTTCTCCGTGAGCTCTGCTTGCACCTCTGGGGACGTGATGACCTTGCCACTGCACTGCCGGCTCGTGTCGTCGGGGGATCTCTTGTTTTCTCTTTGCTGTTTCTGTTTCAAGTGTCAATCGGCACTTTGCTCGGGCTCAGCAAACGGAAGTCAAGTTGATTTATGTAGTAGACTAAAATGTTACTACAGCGATACTGTCCTTCTTTGCATGGCAAGATTGCGTCTTTGGCTCCTTGTTCCAGCAGAATCGATCAAGTCCGAGTATCCCAATGTCTACTTCAGAGATGGGTGTCTCAACGGAGTCACCAGTGTAAGTTTGGGTGCTGCTTTCCGACATCAAAGGTGTAAAATCAGGACTGCAAACCAGACGGGTGGGCTTCTGTCGCAAGCAAGATTTAAGAACTTTCTTTGAACTGACGCTGCCGTCGCGAGATTCGTTGTCTTCCGGGGGCAAGGCGGCGGCGCCCTCATCAGTCGTGGTCCGGGGTGACAACCCACCAATGACGAGCCCCTGGCACGACTGCGATTCTTTGTGGTTCGTCTTTCGGGTAGGATGTGATCCCGTGTCCACCTTTTTCTCGACGACTTGCTGTTGCGAGTGAAACACCTTTGCTACGCTTGCGAGTGGAGAGAAACGAAGAAGCGGTAGAGAGCCGCTGGCTTGAAGAGGTTGTGACTCCACAGTCTCAGGGCTTTTCGGGAGATAAAACGGAAGGAATAAAGGCAGAGGTGGCATAGGAGGCACAGGTTTGCGATTACACTTCAAGGATAGCTGAAACGAGTCTCTTGTGCCCATAAGCGGGGATACTACGATAGCATTGGGTGGTAAACTGGAGAGGAACGAGTATTCAACTTGATTGCTGTGGCTGGGACCACCGACTAATCTAATCGAGGAAGGGCTTGCGCGTCTTGCCACGTCGGGAACACCACCTCCAGGGTGGGACTCACCGAAATCTCCATAGCGGACATGGAAATCGGTCGAGGAAACTTGTTGCACCGAGCAGAGTGCCTTCAAGGAGCTGCCACCGCGAGAGGTAGGAATTCGCGAGGGACCAGACGACAATGGCAGGACGAGCTGATCCGCACCGCTAGACCAGGTAGATTTCGTGAGGCGAGAGCTTGCACTGGACTTCAAGCGCACGGAAGCAGCGTGTGTCGAGCGTGTCGTCGACCCAGCGTGTAGGTGATACCCCCGCCTTCGTTCGCGTCCCCAGGTGGCTCCGTCTAGCTTTGACGTCAAGTTTGTCTCCCACACGGGAGACCCAAGGCAGCCAACCAAGAGCCCACGATACCGAGCGCCTTTCTTGTCTCGAAACCCGAGACTTGAGTTGCGATCAGGTGGGGCGTGAATGGTTCCTATACGACGATGTTTCATGTACACGAGTTTGATGGCGAGAAAGACGCCAACGAGGAAAAACAAAGAAATGGAAATGACTATCAGTGGAATGTACGTTTTCACTGTGACCGTCGACGTATGCGCAAGAGGAAAAGCAAGAACACGACAGGGTACCATGAGAAGGAAGAGCACTGGGCAATGGCCGACGAACTTCATGCTGGAGCCTGAGGGGAACGTCCCAAGTCCAAGTTCGTATTCTTAAACTGAATTCCAAGGTGATCACGGGTATCGTCGTGCACGCGTGCACGCTCGGGCCATGTTTCCACAGACCTCGAGACGCCAGCTCTCCCGCGGATACCCCCTCCGCTCCCAACGATGTCCGCCCGCATTCTTGCCTATTCTGCAACTGCTGGCTACAGACACGAGAGCATAGAGCCGTCCATCGAAGCTTTAAAGGCTACAGCATCCTCAATCAACGTCGAGTACGATTTCACGGAGGATAAGAGCCAATTCACAGATGAGAATCTGGCAAAGTACGATGCTATCCTGTTCTTGAATAACTCGGGAATAAGTACGTGGTACACTCAACACCGAGTACTTATTGACCCATCAGCGGTATGCACAGTCCTCGGTGACACAGGAAAGGCTGCTTTGCAAAAGTATTTCAACTTGGGAGGAAACTTCATTGGTGTTCACTGTGCATCCGATGCACTGCGCGACACGCCATTCTTCAAGAAGCAAATCGGTAAGACCATCCTGCATCTCTGCCGCCATTGCATCCCTCACCGGGTGTCTCTCATAGGAGCGTACTTTGACTATCATCCGGATATCCAAGAGTCGGTAAGGGTTGACGCCACAATCGGGGGCAATCCTATCCTGATCATCCAAACAGGTGGTCGACGTTGTCGACAACACTCACCCAAGCACGAATATGCTCCCCGCACACTGGAAACTGTTGGACGAAATGTAAGAGACGCTTTGGACACCGTGTACCTCCCTTATCACAGGTACAGGTATAACTTCCAATCGGATCCTCGGGAGGTTGGTGCAAATGTCTTACTTACAGCAGACGAGTCCAGCTATTCAGGTGAGCTGTCGTCCAGGTGGTCCAAGAGTATCCATTCACTCACCAGAGAATTTCAGATCCCGGTGAAAGAAAATTTGATCATGGGACACCCCATCCCATAGGCAAGTTTGCTCTGTGCTCATCGCCATTCAATTCTTACAACAATCGCAGCCTGGTATCAAGAACGCGGTGCTGGAGTTGAACCAGGTGGCATCGCCGGTCGCAGCTGGTATACCGGCCTCGGACATTGCGTCGAGATTTGGAGTGTCAGTCTGTCTGTCGTACCCTGCGGTTTTCTAGGCTCACCTTCCTCAGGACGAACTCTTCTTAGGACACGTTTTAGGTGGGATAGCTTGGACGCTCGAGTCAAGAACCACGCGAGCTTTTGACAGTTTTGCCAAAGTCGGAAATCCACCTTGAACGAGTGTGGATAAGCGGGTGATATATTAACAATGTGTAGGTCTGTGTACAATGTGACAATGTATTTAAATAACGGCAAAGATGGTGAACGTTGGTAAGGTATGGGTATATGGGATACCATGATCAAAGTGTCCGCTGAATCATTGCGGCCTGCATTCGGGTTCACCACCCATCCCGTGATCATCATAATTGTCCTCATCTTCATCCTCCCAGTCATCCTCGTCACCTTCTCCGAACTGCGAGGCAAAGCCTTCATCAAAGAAATCCGAACTAGCCGGAAAATACCGTGCACGCACGTCCTCAAGCTCAGCTTCTTCGAAACGAACCTCATCGATAATCTCCGGTGCAGGTTCAATGTTCGCCTTCTTTGGAGGAAGGAGTTTTGCAAGTGCCTACGAGTAAATCTCAATGACTATTGGTCTTTGAGGAATGTTCATAAACTTACTGCTTGGTCAACGCTTCTCAGCCATTCCGTATTTGGCATCTCAATCTCAAGCACGAGGTACAGATCTCCCTTTTGGTCAGGATTCTTGAACGTGGGCATACCCTCACCGCGCAACTTGATGGTTTGACCAGGTGTCATGATCTTGCCGGGTGGACTCGAGACACTGACACCCCGACCATCTAGGTGAGTAATTAAGATACGAGAGAAGCCCAAAAGTGCCTCGGATAGCGTGATCTTGATATTTGCAAGTAAATCACTTCCGGATCGTTCAAAGGAATCGTGTTGCGACGTTTTCAGGCGGAAGATCACATCTCCAGGCGGAATATTGGGCTTTACTTGATGGTCAGTCATCGCCCATGCGCCATTTGAGATGGCTTACTTCCTGGTCACCAGCACCTGCTAGTACAATACGATAACCATCTGGCATCCCCTTCTCGATAAAGATCTCTTGCCGTGTCTTCTCCTTGACGGTTTTTTTCACCTTTGCACTTTTTACACCTGTACTTCCGTAAGTTCCCGTCGCCTCTAACAAGCACGATGCCTACCGATCCTTCTCGCGAAGCTTGCTCCCCTCGCCATTGCATTCAGAACATTTGACACGCATCGTCCCAAACCTGGACGGAGCAACCTGGGTCTGCGTGAAAGTCCATCCTTTGCCCTCGCATGGTGTACACTCTTTGGGTTTCGCATTTCCTCTGGCTCCCGACCTGGCAACGTGTTATGAACAAGAGTGACCTCCTGCACAATGGATATACTTACCCATTGCATGTTCCACAAATGACCTCTTTTTCCATGTTAATTTTGACCGACTTGCCATTATAGAGGTCTTCGAGCGTAACCTGATAAGGAATTTCGGTATCTTCCCCTTTGCCAGTGCGTCTACGTGTGCCTGGTCCTCCAGCAAAATCAAAGAATGTTGCTCCACCACCAAAGAACTGAGCGAACATGTCGGCAGCATCAGGCGGCATACCACCGTTACGTCCGCCTGGGCCGGCAAAACCATCCATACCCTCTCTATCGTAAATCTCTCTTGAATTCGGATCGCTTAGAATTTCGTAGCTAGTTCGCGCCACTGATTAAAAAAAATGGAGGCATAAAGAACGACGAGATATACGAACGCCGCGGCCATCTCCTGGAAATTTTGTGCTGCACGTGGGTCATTGGGGTTCTATGCGAATGGATAAATTCATGTCTACATCCAAGCCAATACCAATACCAACCTTGTCCTGTTTGAACAGATGAACTCAGTAGTAGTCGCAGAGAGTTCACACGACGTACAGGATGATGTTCCTTTGCCTAGAGAGTGCTGTCAGATCACGTATCATTCTGACATTCATGGGGCTACGCACTTTTTTCCGATAGGCTTTTTTGATGTCATCTAGCAGGGAACAATGAGAACAGCACTTGGTCAAGCCAGACGTGGCACTGACTTTCGGAGGCACTTGCAGGGACACCCAGCAATTCGTAAAGCTCGGTTTCGACGGGCACTGGCGTCAGTGTTGGATAGAGACAAAGGGGACGAGAGGTGGACACTTACTGTCGTCGACGGGAGAAAGAGAACGGCCAGGCTGGTACGCGTATTTAGCAAGACGTGGGTCTCGGCAAGACGCCGGAGTTTAAAGCAACTCGTGTAAAACCTCCAAGGAACTTTCAATCCTCGCCTCGGTGCATATTACCTCTTCCCCACCAAGAGCCAAAACCTCGTCGTTCTGGTGAGTCGACGTCCTCGATAGCGAGAACCATGATGTCCATATTATCTACATTGTCCGACCAGCCTTTGTGCCGGATTTGACGAGAGTTCAATCTGAGTCCTCTCCGCTGTACAACATCGACGCTAACGTCTTGTCTCGACAGTATCTGCTTTTTCGCTATACACCGTACTTTTGCAGAGGCTAATGCCCATTGTATCCGGTAGAATACCCGTATGCAATGAACTTTTACTTTGAAGCTTCCAAAGTCCTCGAACGTCTTGATGCAAAACAAGGGTCCATCAAAGGCTTACTGTCCACTCTGCCCGCGAAAAATAGAACCAGGACTGCTGCCCTCGTCATCGAGACGCTGAAATGTAAGCCCAGGTGGAAGGTCGTGTAGGTCGTTGAAAAAAAAAAACCCCCCGTTTACAACAGACAAGGCAATCCTTTCGGATGTGATTACGGCTTCCAAACTTCTCACTGAAGAAAAGAAAATCACATCGTTGAACTTGGCACTGGTCCTCGTCCATGATGTCCTTTTGTCTGGTGGTATACAAGCAGGGGATGGCCCAGTAAAGCAGGCGGTCCTGCGACATAAGACACGTC
Source organism: Boletus sp. NGJ (assembly GCA_019096195.1). NCBI lineage: Eukaryota > Fungi > Basidiomycota > Agaricomycetes > Boletales > Boletaceae > Boletus > Boletus sp. NGJ. Next base: position 211,851 of record JAGTXK010000189.1, read on the forward strand.
TCCGGAGCGAATTGCAGCGCATCAAGGTCAAGCGTGGCGTAAAATCTGTTCAGGAATTGGCGCACCCCGGTGACGAAAGAGCAGGTAGGCGCCTTGTATGTGCATCAACATTTGAAGCATCGATGAACTCGGACTAGCCCGCATTCCACGTTATGTCCGAGTGAATACTCTCCTTTGGACGACGGACGAAGCTATTCGCTATTACCAAAAGGAAGGGTTTCAAATGTCGGACCCATTTTCTTCAGAGTCTGTTTTCCGTTTCCAGTTTTGCCTCTATCGCCTCTTTGCTCATCTACTCTCAGGAACTCCTTCTCTCGAGACCAGCACGTCCCTGATCTCTTGCTTTTCAATCCCAACAGGCAATTCCATAACGATGTCCACTACAAGACGGGAAAAATTATCTTGCAAGATAAGGCTTCCTGCTTCTCGGCAGTCGTGCTCGCCCCTCCGAGCAACGAACATGCTGTAGTTATCGACGCAACGGCTGCCCCGGGCAACAAGACATCACATCTGAGTGCCCGGATGGGCGGCAAGGGAAAGGTAATGCTACTTGATCATCTCTTCAGCCAATTGCTCACGTCGCCTCTGGACGTAGCTCTACGCCTTTGAAAGAGACAAGAGGCGCTTCTCTACGCTCAAGACCATGCTCGCCAAGGCTTCCTGCAAGAACGTAGAGGCAATCAACATCGATTTTCTCAACGTTGATCCCTCGGATCCACGGTATGCCAATGCTACACACATGTCAGTTATTGCGCCGCTCGATGGTCCGTTCGCTTACCTTGTGCAGTCTGCTCGATCCGTCCTGCAGCGGATCTGGCATCGTCAACAGACTAGACCACCTCCTTGAAAGTGGTAGGCCATTGGATAACGTCCCTCGTGCGATTCTGAGTTCTCTGTAGAGCATGAGGAGGATGAAGAGCGGGTAGAGCGATTGAACAAACTCGCGACCTTCCAGCTCAAGATAATCAAACACGCTATGAAATGTCGGTATAGGCAGTCTTCACACGCGAAAGGGTTCAGCAGACTGATTCCCATTAATTGCAGTCCCACGTGTTCGGAGAATCGTATATTCGACATGTAGCATACATGCCATCGAGAACGAGGGCGTCGTGTGCGAAGTATTGAGATCGGAGGAGGCCAGCAGACGCAACTTCAAGCTTGCTCCTCCTGAGGAGGTGCTCCCAAGCTGGCATCGCCGAGGACTGCCAGATGAATTAGAGACGCCAGGTGGGAACGACAAACCTACTTCCTACATTTTCTTACACTTGGATCAACAGAGCATGCTTCGTCACTTGTCCGCTGTTCACCGAGTGAAGATGCAACAAATGGCTTCTTCGTTTCGTGTTTTGTCAGTGTTGACGGAGCTCACGTTACGCATTCCGACGGCAACGTCATAACGAAGAAACGAAAAAGGGACGAACAGAGTTTCAGAAAAACGCAAAAAGCTAGACTAACAGTGATCGATTGACTCATGATCGCCGACACTAGCAACGATGGACACGGATGGCTGGGATTGAAGCTAGGTAAAACAGGGCTACCGTCAATGAATCAATGATCACATCTTTCTGTATGATCCCTAAAGAACTTCTGTGGTCAGCTGCAGTGAGTACAGACCCTGCGATCTTGGGGGGGGCTAGGAGCTTAGTGAGGAACGTCCGAGGCCATCAGGATGAAGAGTCGGGAAGACGGTGGATAGAGTCATACAGGGATTACCACGAGAATGGCGAAGAAACTAGTGTGTCGGGGTACTGATTTGTTGTTGAGCGTATTGTTGTTGATAGTATTGGGCATAACTAGCGGAGTAGTCGGATTGTTGGCTATAAGTGGCTGAAGGGTAACCACCTGCAGGCCACTGCTGCGCTCCATAACCACTACTGTAAGGTTGAGGAGGACGGTAGCCTGGGTTTTGATGCTGATTTGACTGCCACATCTCGGGCCGGCGCCACGGAGGAATGTTGGAACCGCCAGCTGTGATGTCGTGGCCCGCTCCAGTGCTACCCCACGGACCCCTTCCGCCATCTCCACCAGGTCCCTTTCCTCCTTCCCCAAGTTCAGCCATCAAACTGGCGTACTCGGAGTCGAAGCCTCCTTTGGACAGGGCGCCCGGAGGGCCGGGAGGGGGGGGAGGCGCATTCGGATCCCTGTTAACTTGACAGTCACGTGCCATGTGGCCGGCGCTACCGCACACACGACAGATGATATTAGCAGTGAAGTTGCGCTGTTCTGGGCAATCATATTTACGATGACCAAGGCCACCGCAATTTTGACAGATTTGATTTTCGTCATCACGAAGGGTACCATTCAAAGCGGCGAGCTCGCGGAGCTGATTGCGTTTGTGATCGTTTTGCCCTTCTGGGGTGGACGCCGCCTACAACGCTTATCAGTCATGAAGACTTCATCGAGGACTGAAAAAACAACTCACCGTCTCGATCACTCTATTGATCATCTTCACACAAGCTGCTACCTTATCCTCAGAATCAGCGATGACGAGACAATGCAAGTCTTCTTCAGCATCATCGGCGTACTGATCTGGTCGCGCTTTACCCTCCTTCACACTGCCTTTGCCACGGATGCTGATCTTAGCACCGCTCTCCCGTTCCATCTTCTTCAATGAGTTACCACGAGGTCCTACCAAAAGTCCGAAGAAATTGATCTCTGGAAATTCCTTGACGGGTATATACACCTTCTCCGAGGGACGTTGAGAACGCTTCTGTTGATGATACTCAACAGGTGGGCGGAAATTGGGATCGTTTTTCATGGCGCGATCCACAAGGCGAATACGCTCATCTTCAAGTTTCTTGCGATAACGGACTTCACGGGTGTTCGTGCGGCGTCCATGGCCATCATAAGTAGGAGGAGGAGAAGGGGACCTAGTAATTCTGGGGTAGGTAGGTGTTATAACAGCGATGGGAAATCATATTACCGTTCTCGTTCAGGTGGGATAAAATCATTTAATCTAAGTTTTCGGTTAATTTCTTCGAGGCGTAGATGAATGGCATAATTGTCAAGTTGAGCCTGCGAGACGCCTGCGGCAGAAATCGCTGTCGGCAGACCAGGAATTTCAGCCTTGACTTCGCCCCAGCGGCTGCGCCGCTTGCGGGAACCATTCGCATCAGCTGTGTAAGAGTAAGAGATCGCGGTGTGTCAAGGTTAGTATCAGTTAGTAGCTAAAGTGACAAGTGACTAAGTGGACCCTGCTGATCAAGTAGGGAATGGAAGAAAAATCCCACCGACAGCAAGGGAAGAAGACACACGACATTGTAAGCGCCGCTGTTGAAAATTTCTGGACTTACCTGCAGATCCATTCGGAGTCTCCTCTCTCCCTCTTCTCATTTCTGGTTCTTGAGGAGGCTGACGGGGGTAGGCAGAAGGTGACGGCTGGGCGAGCTGCGGGGGATTGATTTCCTCAACCGGAGCCGGTCCAAAACGGCGGCGGGTTCCAAGCGGAACTGAGACGTATGTCAGAACTAGAACCAGAACGACTACTGTCAATCAGACTTACCATCATTAGTCCCAGTGACTTCACGGGTTGCAGGTTTCCACATTGCGACTGAAATAAATGGACTGGTAATGGGACGCGAGAGACAGAAAGAAAGATGGAAATGAATCTCCGAAGGCCCGTCTTCCCTAATTAAGTACAGACTCCGCTCAAAATGGACACGGTTACAAATCCCTTGTACCATGCTTTGCAATGACCAACACTTCTTGGACGGTGTCTCGAGGGTCCCGAACGCGGTATACCCTGTCGCGTCGAGAAGATGGCTACCAAGCGAGCTGCAGAAGGTAAATACATGTTTACTGTTCGGTGTGCGTGTTTTACAACTTACTCGTAAGATCCTGTCGCCTCCACGTCGACATCGAAGCGACCCAGACGCAGTAGAGACGACGGTGAATATATCGATGTAGAAGAAGATTCTACAAGTGAACCAGCTGCTGATTCCGCTATTGTACCTCGCGGCGCGACCATCAACTTCAGCGCCCTCACACGCAAGCTTGCAGAATCACGACGTGCGGAAAACTTCGGTGGCGAAGAGAGTTCCTTGGATGCCCACCGTCGTCAGCAAGACTCCCTAGTATCACACATATTCATGGCCCAAGACTTCTCGTGGTTACATTTAAAACCCGATCACGCCTCTCGTCCTCTCTGGATCAGCCCAGGGGATGATGGATATATCATCCTTGAAGCCTTCTCTCCTATTGCAGAACAAGCCCAAGATTTTCTCGTAGCCATTAGTGAACCTGTCAGCAGGTGCGTGGGTATTGTTGTTCGGATTGTACATTGCACGTTCACACCAAAGTCGTTAGACCGGCATTCATTCATGAGTATAAACTCACATCGTATTCTCTGTATGCGGCTGTGTCAGTGGGATTGCAGACTGAGGATATAATAGAAGTCAGTGCACGATAGTTGATACATTTCGGCGATTTGATTTTTGACAGGAGTGTTAGGTCCTCAACCGCTTGTCGAAGGTATGTTAAACTGAAGATGAGTTAGTTATAACTAGGTTTGACAGCTGCACAAGGTACCAGTGCCGGACAGTATCATCAATTTCATCCGCGAACGCACTTTGTCCTATGGCAAAGTAAAATTGGTTCTCAAACATAACAAGTATTTCGTGGAAAGTAGTCACCCAGATACTCTCCAACTGCTGCTCAAAGACAAGGTTATCCGCGAAGCGCGGGTAGTATCTCAGCAAACCGACAATAGTATTCGGGCTGCCACCTTCACTACCTCAAAAGCTCCGGCAAAGGGCAATCTTGTCATTCCGGGCAGCAAAGATGCGGAGAAAAAGAAGGACGAGGGTGTTGCAGGCCGACCTCCTGGAATTCCTGGGGCAGCTTCATCAGACACTGATTTATTCACGTCGATAGTTGGGGTGGATAGTGGTATGTTTCCGAAACACTAGCACCACCAGCGCACTGAACATAGCCTATCGCAGATGACATTGAGGAGGATGACGACAACGTCCACGCTTTTGAAATAGATGATGCGAAGATCGATGTTAGATTCCTTGCTCTATAATTCCTGTCATGATTTGACACTTCCACAGGATGTGAAGAAGCGTTGCAACGAGCTGGAGTACCCCATGCTCGAAGAATACGATTTCCGAAATGACACTATTAATCCCAATCTGGACATTGATCTTAAACCTGCAACGGTGATTCGGCCATATCAAGAGACCAGCCTAAGTAAAATGTTTGGAAATGGGTAAGCTGGTCTCAAACGAGTCCGGGGACATCATATAGCTTTTAAAAAAGCCGAGCCAGGTCTGGAATCATTGTACTCCCTTGCGGAGCAGGAAAGACCCTTGTCGGTATAACCGCGGCATGCACCATTAAGAAGTCCTGTCTCGTGTTGTGCACATCTTCGTACGCCGAATGTGTTATGATGGTGTACCACAATGTGGTTTACATTCCTCACAGTGTTTCTGTTATGCAATGGAAGCAGCAGTTCATGCAGTGGTCAAATGTCACGGATCGGCAAATCGCCATCTTTACCGCAGATCAGAAGGAACGGGTACGGTATTCTGTCCCGATCTCTTTTCACGCCTGCTGACATCGCCGACTAGTTTGCCGGTGACAGCGGTATCGTCGTCTCGACTTATTCAATGGTCGCGAACACACACAATCGGTCACACGAGTCCAAGAAAATGATGGAATTTTTAACTTCGAGGGAATGGGGGTTTATCCTGTTGGATGAGGTCCATGTCGTCCCCGCGGCTATGTTCCGACGTGTTGTGACCACTATTAAGGCACATTCAAAGCTCGGTCTAACAGGTGAAACATTTTTCTCGATTGATTTTGCATGTCAACTAAGTGCTTGGCTTGCAGCGACGCTCGTCAGAGAAGACGATAAGATTGCGGACCTCAATTATATGATTGGGCCGAAACTTTACGAAGCCAACTGGATGGATCTTGCTGCCAAGGGTCACATAGCTAATGTTCAGGTTCGTGATTTGGGAACATGGATATACTCGATTGTTCAACAGCTTCAGTGCGCCGAGGTCTGGTGCCCCATGACACCAGAGTTCTACAGGGAATATCTTCGAGAGCAATCACGCAAGCGGATGCTCTTATACTGCATGAACCCTAAAAAATTCCAAGCCTGTCAATTTCTGATCAAGTTCCACGAAGCACGAGGAGACAAGATTATCGTATTCTCAGATAATGTGTATGCGTTGGAGGTGAGGTGTGATCTGTGTGTGAAGCATCGCGGGGTTCTTACGCTGCGTATTGTCTAACTCAAGGCGTACGCAAAAAAGCTAGGAAAGCCTTATATCCACGGTGGCACTGGCCAAGTGGAACGGATGCGAGTTTTACAATGGTTCCAGCATGACTCGAACGTGAACACAATTTTCCTTTCCAAGGTAGGATCTTATTTTTATTGTTTGTCGAGCCCACCTGCCATTTGTATCGGTTCCAACAGGTTGGCGACACGTCGATTGATCTGCCAGAAGCCACTTGTCTCATCCAAATCAGCTCTCACTTTGGATCACGACGGCAGGAGGCACAAAGATTAGGTCTGTATTTCAACTATGACAGCTGTCAGCGGACTAAACATGGCGCAGGTCGCATTCTACGGGCGAAGCGCCGTAACGATGAGGGCTTCAATGCTTTTTTTTACTCCCTCGTGTCCAAGGATACGCAGGAGATGTTTTACAGCACCAAACGACAGCAATTCCTGATCGACCAGGGCTACGCGTTCAAAGTGATCACGCATCTTGATGGACTCGAGGACTTGGAGGATTTGGTTTACAAGACCAAGGACGAGCAGATCGAGCTTATCTCCTCAGTGCTCTTGGCGAACGAGAGCGAGGCGGAGCTTGGAACGGACATTCATGCCTCGGAAGGTGACCTTGCCGGGACGATTACCTCCAAGGATTTTGGTACTGCCAAATTCCCAAGCGCTCAGCGGACAACGGGATCGCTTACTGCACTGAGCGGGGCCCAGCACATGTCGTATGTAGAGCAGAACAAATCGGCCAACAAGAAACTGGCACGAGACACAGCGCCACGACACAAGCTGTTTTCTAAGCGCGACAAGGATAAGGCGGCGGCGAGAAAGGAAGCTCGGGGGTCGGGTCGGGCATAGAGGGTGGTATCGATGGTACAGTCATCATGATAGGTGCTATTAGTCCGATCGCGCTACCATCCATATACTGTAGCTATCTGATGGAGAATGATGGTCACGTCGTCTCGCGCGCCAGGGCGCAATGTAAGTGTGCCTTGCATTTGGTCCAGGTGCAAGGCACGTGAAAACCAATCAAACCCCCGAAAGAAAAGGGTGCTCTGAACCACGCGGAATGCGGTTCGAAGAGGGTGTTGCAGCAAACCGACCGGGCCTAGCGCAGAGTCTGGTCCGAGAACGGGTGGTGACCGGCGATACGCCTCGGTAGCGGAGTGATCAGCGAGGGCGTAAATTGCGCAATTGCTCCACCCAGACGCCCAGTCTTTTTTTTTTTTTTTTTTTTTTTTATGAGACAGGAGACTGGTGATGCCGACCGGCTGGGAAACGCCGGCATGATGACTTCATGCGGAGATCCAAAAATGGTCTGGGCCGCAGCCGACCCCGATCGAACCCGCATTTATGCGGATGTGTGATCCTTGACAAACAAAGATTTCTGGCCCGATGTTCACTTCGGAAGGTCCCTTTTATATGTTCTCTTGAATTCCCTTTCCTTGACATCCTCCCTCCTCGCGGTCACCCCATACGGATTCCCCTGCAACTTTCCGCTCAGGTGTCTCTCAAAAATGTCTTCCAAGCGTGGACGCAAACGAAACGACAATCTCCCTCCTAACAGAGCCAGAGATGTACAACGAGCGTTTCGTGCACGGAGGGCCGCACATCTGCAGGTGCGGTGTTTTTACCCTTTCTATTTGCAATTATGCGACCTTTCGTCCGCCAATTTCAGGCTCTGGAGATGCGTGTATCCGAACTGGAGGAGGAGAATAACTGTCTGCGAGCAGCACTCAACTTGCCACCAGCTAACCGCCCAGCACTCGGCAAAGGTCCGACAGGAAAAGATAAACCAAAGTCCCTTGATAATGCTCCGGTTTCGCAATCCACATCCAAAAGCCGCGATTCTTCGCCGATAGGTGACTCTCCGTCCCCAAGGAGATCAGAGTCAACATCACCGTCGGTCATCGGGGGGACGAGCATGCGCACTCCTCCTATCATCGATGGAAACAACTGGGACGAGGGGTTCATGATGAGCGACCAGCAGTCAACCAGCTCCCATATCCCCCCCAACCCTTCTGTAGCATATAACATGCGCCCAGTTGCGCCTTCGACTGTCCCTCAAAAGAGTCCCCAGCAGTTCACCTTCTCCACCCCCCTGCCACCACGTACCCTCGTTTCGAACAATGTCCCCAGCCATCCATTGCAGTCGAGCTACGCGCATACCGCGGACAGGCCTATAACAAGCGGTTACAACGACATGAACTACCTCCTCTGCGACGTACGGGAGACTACTCATTATTCGTATCATTATCAACAGCCTCCCTTTTCAGGGGAGAGTCCCATGTCTTCACATTCACCTCAGCTTTCCGTACATTCACAACCGCCACACAGTGCGCAACGTCCCAGTATCCAGCAGGCGATGCCATTCCAACAGCGTCGGTCGCATACGGAACCCCAGGCCTTCCGTTCTCTCGGTAGCGATCTTCATCTCCCTAGTCCTCCTCACAACGTCTCGCGCTTGGCGTCTTCTCCCCCTCCAGCGATCCATGATGTGCGATCGCACTATACCCCGCACGGGAAGCACGTCAATCCATTACCTTGATCATCGGTCTTCCCCTTTGTTTCCCTTCCCCTTGCTAAGATTGATCCTCATCTTTCCATGGCCGGACATTCCCGTATTTTCAAATCACGTCGACAGAGTGATTAAGACTTTTTGTATCACTATCGTCTGCGTCTCCACGGCTGTATGGTTCCGCTTTATAGTATGTACTCTCGACACCTATTTACTCATACGTCTTCTATTAATCGACTTGTTTCGACGTCACATTTCATTGCGTTGACGACGGCAGGTTTACGCTACCGTCGGTAATCTCCAGTTGCAGATGACAAAGTATTTAAGGTGGTCTGCTTCGTTCGCACGTGAGTCGGTCGCGATATCGATATCTAATGTTTGCTCCAAAGGGTCCGAGTCAGCCAGCTGTCACTTGTTGTCACTCGTCTCCCAAGACATCTTGTACTGTATCGTTTGTCCATTTCAATATAGTTCATCCACGGCAACATCTCCGATCCCATATTATCACGACCGTGACAAGTGAATGCCCGCAGCCCAACGAGCAATGCGCGCGCGTGGACAGTCACATGCATTTGTGTACACGTATAATCGCATAGCTATCCACAGCAAATGGGGGTATTGTAGGGAGCAGTTACGCCGCAGTATCCAGTTGGCACCAGTTGACTCTGCCTTCTCCACCGTACTTCTTCTCTAGCCAATCATTGGCAGCCTTAAAATGCCCGTTGCCCAAGAATCCTTTGTTAGCGCTAAATGGCGAGGGATGCTAATCCGAATCGAGCAAGTGAGGAATGGAGAAGCAACCCAATGTCAGGTACATACCGCGCTGGTCAGGATCAGGTGCTTGGTCTGATCGTTGTCAGGTCCAGATACGCCGAGAGCAAGAGAAAACAGACTGACCTTCTTCAATTTGGCAACCCTTTTCCCCGCCCATGCCCCCCAGGCCAGGAACACAACACCGCGTCCGATTCCGTGACCATCGGGATCGTTGCGGCCACCTAGGTTTGCGCCGCCGTACTTGTCAACCACGTCGACAACCTTATCCGTAAACTCTTCCCAACCCCTTCCGGCATGCGAACCAGCTTGGTTTGCCTTCACGGTCAGACACGTGTTCAGCATGAGGACACCATTCTCAGCCCAGGCGGTCAGGTTTCTGGAAACGCCGTACCACTATGAGCGTCGCAGATAGCACAACCTTATCATACGGCTTACCCATGTTGGGGAGGTTTGAATTCGGGATATTCTGCCTTGATCTCTGCGTATATCTACGATGCCCTTTAAGCTGTGCTGCAATTCATCGCTGACTTGGCTCACATTTCGTAACGACGGCGGAACAGTGACGCCCTTGGGGACTGAGAAGCAAAGCCCTGTAAAGCCGTCTTAAATGAGGATCTCGAGCAACTCGGAACCAACGGCTTACCATGCGCCTGATTGGGACCGTGATAGGGATCCTGACCTATGATAACGACTCTGACCTTGCCCAACGGCGTATTCGACCAGGAGTAGATATTCCGAGCTTTACCACCGCAGTAAACATGAGTCATCCAAGTTACACTAGAAGATCAGCGCGGTGAACTTACGGGTCGGGTAAACCTTGAGGCTCTTTACGTTGTCATCTGGGCCTTTCACGCCTTCCTCCCAAAGGGACTTTTTCAGAGATATGAAATACGGTTTCTTAATCTCATCCTTGAGGAGCTTTAGCCTAGAGTGGTCGCGTGAGTTTGAGTCATGTGGACTTGAAGATACCCAGTGTGAAGAGAAGTCATTGTACTTGCCAGCTCTTGCCCATGCAGTCGCATTCAAGCTTGAGCAAGTGCCTCTGATCTTCTGGAATAGACTCTATGAATTCGCTCAAGGAGAATGGAATGAAGTTCAGGCGCTGGAGACCAGCGGAGCCCGCTATCTTTATGTTGGCAACACCTCCCGAGGACGAGCTCAAGGTATCCAACTTTGCTTTCTTTGTTTCCGGCTGCCCAGTCTTTTCCGACCGAGCGTCCTTGGGAGCGGTGAACATGTCCATGAGTGTACGCTGTCGCTTCAAGGGGTTCGAAGCCGACGTGGACGCGCTGGCGTTGTCCTGTGAAGCGCTGGGCGCCGTGGACACATCATCGCGTGTCGATGACGCGGCGGTTTCGACATCTGCGAGATAAATGACGCGTGCGCCGTCCGCCATCTAGTCTACGAACGAGGACAAGATGCAAAAAGGCTCTACGCGTAGCTTTTGACGCGTGCTTGCCGTCCGGGATGGTTGCCTATTATGGATCCGCCACCGGACCCTCGCCGAAGAGCGACGTCCAATTCATGTAGCACTGCTTTTGAGACCTGACCCCGACCAACAAATTGAGACGGTTACACGTCACCAATATTTGCCAAACTGCCTCGTTCAGCCTCCTCTCCCTCACCGCCATCCGCCAAGAATGCTTCAGGGCGCGCAGATTCAGTCAAGAGGCCGTTCCTTAATGTCCGGTCGTCTAAACGGCGTCCGGACTCGTTCAGCGTAGATGTAGTACCGCCAGATGGCAGCAATGTGGATCTGAGCTCCACGTACAATGCTGGATCATCGAGGTATGACCACGCTCTCAATGGTTTGCCAAGCTGACACGGTAAAATAGTGACGATTGTGACTCAGATACAACTGGCCAGGACACGGACGACGAACAGAATCTCGACCGTGGACGTCGCACATCCTTGAAGAGTCTACGGCAAGACGTGCGAGATACGGTGAGGAAGAAAAGGCAGCAAATGTCGCCCTCGCGACGCACTTTGAGTCCCGTACTCGCCGAGCACCTTTCGGAACAGAAGACGAATGGCACATCCGGGCGTAGGCAGTCGCTCGCGCGCTCCCGGTCTCCGCACATTCGTAAAGTGAACAGTTCAGGCCAGAGTCCTCATCAAACTACCAGTACCCCTATGTCCCATCCTCGTCATCGCGCCCCGCCAACGCCGTATGTTCTTCTTCCCGGGGAGATTTCTCATTGCATTTCAATACCATTCAGTGGCATGCTGTGGAATTTCTCCGCCGACGCGCGAAGTTTGGCGGAATCCCTTTTGCTTCTCGGGTCTTTGTACTATGCAAATCGAAAACTGGCTTTGGCTTTCGGGCCTTTGCACACACCTGGCTCTTCACCATCATCAGGTAAGACTTCCCAACGAAAAGGAGTCTATATGCACACCTCTTTTGCAGAAATAGACATACTCATAGTCACCTGCATTATTTATCTCATTTGGAGTCACTCTTCTTTTGTGAAAAAGGCACCTATTCCGCCTCCTGACGTGGCCGATGTTCGCGCTCCGTCTCCTCGCATAGATCGGGATAGCAGGCGCGGCGGTAGCCTGCGTTCGTCCCAGAATAGAGCACACTTTGGGTTTGTGTGGATGAGTGTACCGAAGAATTTCAGGTGCGTCCATGCCCTAGGAATTTGTGCATATCACTGATATGATTCAGGGACTGTCCGGATGATGGTGTACTGACAGGGCTGTCATTTGCACCCCTCATCTCAATTGCCCTGTTGTTCTCCTCGCTCCACCAAACTGCATCACCTAACCCTGGTGTGCTACTTCCTGACTGGCTGATAGAAGCTCCTCGCATTCTTCAACATGCGCGTGCACCATTGTCCGTTCTGGACGCTTTGATATTGTCTAGGCGTAGCCTGGTCGATTATGCAACGCTCTGTTCATTCATTCTCCTGATCCAGATCTTTTCTTCATCGTGGTACGAAGCAAGGTACCGCAGGGGACGGAACGTGCCTGAGGGTGAGCGTGGCTCTGTACCACGCAGCGAAGCACGACGGACATGGACCTATTGGATATATTCGTATGTCCTCACCCTGGTCGCGCTGTTTGTCCGACATCTGTTTGCAAGTAACAATATCAACCTGTGGCATAGTGAGTACCTTCTAATCCTGCGTATCGAATCGGTTCACCAAAGTGGATAGACCTCAGCTACTTTGATATCATCGTAGGCTCCGTGTTCTTTCAGTTCTGCCTATACATCGCTTTACGCCTCGCTCATGGAGGTTTCACTCTTGGTGAACTTGCACTTGTATGCTTTGGTGGAGTGTCTTTGGGTACCGAACTACTCAATCTCACGAGAGCACAGGTAAGCGAACAGGTAAACTTTAAATGATGTATACTGATTATTTTCGATCAAGTTATGGCCGAAGAGGACGCCCTTTATCAAGACTTACCGCCTCCCAGGCCCGCTTCTTATTCTTCAGGTTGCCCTCATTGCCGGATCGTTGCTTACTGGGTTCCTGCTTTCCCCGCTGCTCGCATTATCTCGTCATATAGCTCAGCGACCAGTTCGTCGGCTCCGATTCCCCCACGAAAAGCCTAGACACCGACGAGCGCTTGCTGCTGGCTTCTATGTTGGCACAATCGTAATTGTAGCTGGTCTGATTGGGTCGTGGACGTGGCTGTGCCTCGGCAAACGGGACCCGTGGTTATGGGTGATCTTTTGGATTCTCCAGGGAAAAAAGAAGTGGACCCGACCATTGCTGCTGGGTTACTGGGCACTGCTGGGCAGTATAAGCGTTGCGGGGTGGAACCGACAGTTGTCGAGGTCCCGGAGGTACAAGCCACGAAACGCTGCGAGCAACATGGGAGACAATGGGATGCATTCAACGCCAACGGTCCAAACCCAGAAATCCGCAGAACCAGTCACGCCTGCTACGTCACCAACGGCAGGATTAGGGCTTGCGTTTGCAAACTTGCCGAACCTTCCAAATTTGCCCAATGGGACACAGGTGGCGACAGACTTGCTGGACGCTGCCGACAAGCACGTTCCGACGCTGAGTATAAATGCTCGTCGGAAGTTTTTCCACGCGTTAGCGGTGGTTATGTTTTTGCCCGGTGTGGCTGTTGACGTCAGTCGTGCCTACACTTGTGTCATGCGTGTTGCTAACGAGAGGCATTATGCGAAACAGCCAGCATTTACACACTTGTCATTCAGCGCTGCATTCGCGTTGTTCATATTTGCGGAGTATGTGCGATACTTTGCCATTTATCCGTTCGGAGCCGCTGTGCATTTGTTCATGAACGAGTTCCTGGATCAAAAAGACCGTGGGACGGCGATTTTGAGTCATTTTTACCTGTTGACCGGATGTGCGGGGTCAGTGTGGCTTGAAGGGTGAGTGGGGTGGATATTCGACGGGCCGGATACTGAGTGGAGACGATCTAGACCGTCGCGGATTCTGATGTATACAGGGATTCTTGCGCTGGGCGTGGGGGACGCGCTCGCGTCGATCGTGGGGAAGCGGATTGGAAAGCACCGGTGGTCCGCGAGTTCGTCAAAGACGATCGAGGGGAGTACTGCATTTGCGGTGTCCGTTGTAGGGTGTGCATGGGTTCTGCGTGTGGTTGGGCTTACAGAGCGGTTCTCGGTACGCGTGTCGGTCGATAAATGGGTGCGGATATGACGCTGACGGTATGGATCTAGATGACACGGTACGGGGTTGTTGCGGTGCTATCGTCGTTGTTGGAAGCGCTGTCGGAGCAGAACGATAATTTGACATTACCACTGTACATGTGGAGCATCCTGGTCGTGGTGGGGGTGTAGATGGTCATGTGACCGGGTAGTGGTAGTGGGGAATCTGGAATGTATTTCCGATCTGCATTAGTCTCTCTACTCGCACTTTGTGTCAGACTCTTCTCTTCTCCTCCTCCTAGCCATGCCCGCTATACGAACCACGTGATCATGCCAATCCCAGATAATGTCCGCTCCCCCAAGCTCCCTTTCCCCGCCCTCGCAACCCCCTTTCCTCTTCTCCACGATCCGTCCTTCCAGATGCCCTTCCAGCTCTTCCCAAACCCTACCGAGCGCGTTCGCAGACCCTCCAGACCCGCTACCGCCTCCATTCTCGACGGCCCCTCTTTTCTCCTCCCCAGCCCTCCCATTCCTTCAAATCAAGACGTCCTCGTATGTTGTCCTTCTCTCCCTTGCTAGTCCACACCCAAACCCCTTCCAGAACACCCCCCCTCCACGCACGGACGGCGATGTCTCCAACTACGCCTCTCGCTGCGACACCATAAACGGTATGCATCTCTGCGCCCTCCGTTCCGCGGACTTCGATTGACTTTTCCTTCTCCCTATACCCTGACGCTAACAAACCCCCGCCAAAGATGGCTCGACGCACGCGACTGATGCACGATCACAAGCAACGCTCTCCGACTATGACTGGGTCTCCTTCATCACTGCCTATGCAGCTGGCCAGTGGAACCCTCATCGAACTCCACACCCCCCTCGTTCTGTATTCGATCCTACTTGGTTCAGCGTGCAATCCCAACCTCCGGATCTCACCGCCTCCACATCTCCGAACAAGTCGTGGCAGTCCGGTGCATCCTCATCTGAATATCTGCTTCCGGGGCACCCCGTCTCCTTGTCACCAAGCTCTGAGCTAGCCAATGAGAAGGAATCCAAGAATCAACTTACCGTCTCCCCCGAGAAACACTTCTCGAAGCTCCCCCCACCGCCAGCCTCGTTGATTGTCCGTCGCTTCCGTAAATCGTTCAACGATATCAGACAAACGACTGGCCATACAATGCAGCTTTCCCTTGATGGTGCCCAGAGCTTGGCTATGGCTCCAGACGCGACCACTGCCGCAGCGACCATGCGTTGGGCCGCAGCCAGAGTGAACATATCTCCCCTTGCATTACCCTCTCCTGAGCATGAACTCACCGATCCTATGCGCGGTGTGCATGCTGCCATCCCTGGAGCCCATGCACCTGAATGTAGTCCTCCGCTTAATCCTGGGACTCCTGGAAACAACCGTAAAACACGCTTGGGTAGTTTCTGGGAGGGGACCCAGGACGTGGGCGACGATACTGACCGACTGTCGACGATCCATGGCTCAAATCCCGCGTCACCAACACACTCCACAATAGATGGCGACGTTCGTCCCCTTGCAGATTCGTCATGGAACGCTTTCCTTACGTCTGCTTCTGTACCTCTGCCACGACGATCGCCAGAGGAACACCCTGAAGAAGACTATTTCACCGCATCCAGTTCACGTGCGAACACTGTTGACACTGACCCTCGGATCTCCCCTGATGTGCCTAGCATATGGCAAGAGTATGTTAATGTCCAGCGAGACAATGAATCTCTCGATGTGAACATGTCAACCATACCACGCAGAACGTGCCTTACTCGCCAAACGTCATCTCCTTTACCGATCTCGACCGCCTCAAAGCTCCCTGGTGGGCGGTCAGTCTCTGAGACGGTAAGCAGCTATAGAATAGGTCGTGCTGCGAAAGAGGAACAAATGTTCTTGGAGCTGGGATATCTTGCTCCTCCTAATCCCCCAGATGAGCTCGAGCGAAGACGTGCACTCTACAAGTAAGTACATATTCATATTGCTTACAGGCACTTTCCCAGCAACATATTGATGAGTGGCGATTAGATTCAATATCTGGAATACTGCACCCGATATCAATTTTGATCGGATTGCTCACTTGGTCAAGCTTGTATTCAATACCAAAAGCGTATATATCTCCCTTGTGGACGGTACAGAGCAGTATGCCCTTTACATTGCAATTCCATCCAATGTTTCACTGATGTTTGGGGCAATAGATGGTTCAAATCTCAATGTACGTGTTTCGAGGCCTTTGCCTGCCATTGCCGCTTACCTATTGGTGTAACAGGTGGAACATCGTTCACGCGTTGCCCTCGCCTGACTTCATTTTGTGCACACAGTATCCTACAACGGTAAGTTTCGGTGTGTTATCGTTCCGTATCTTCATAATCTTCTGCAGTTGTGATGAGCCTACTGTCATTTTGGACACATTAGCAGATTGGCGCTTCGCGAAGAATGTGCGTGAGAGTTTTTCCAGTGCTTGTATGTCTCCCATTGTTGAGGCTCCTTTAGCCATTTGTGACCGGGAATCCCCACACCCGATTTTACGCGGGTGCACCATTGCGGACTCAGGAAGGATATAATATTGGCAGGTAATGCATGGCGGATGTCCTGCCACAGGTAGCTCATGTAGTGGTAGCTTGGCCCTGATTGACGATTCACCGAGGCAAGACTTCTCGCCTCGTCAACGACATACTCTCAAGGAATTTGCGGTGGGTAAAAAGGTTTGGTACCTTCTGTGGTACTGAGTACTCTCAAGGCGGTTGTCATGCGCGAGATGGAACTGTGGAGAGACAAGGTCCAGCTGTTCCTTAAAATATTTGACTTTTCCAATGACCTTTTCCGCAGATCCAACTTCGCATACGAGACAAGATCCAAACATCTGTGGGATTTCTTATGTGACGTGATGGCACCTCCCTAATTTTTTTTTCTAGATGGAACACTTTAGTAGAGAATGTCTTGAGATCGACCAACAAGAGTCCCAGAATGTCGATATGTACGCCTCGGCGTCCATGGACAAAGTATATGACCGTGCAGCCAAGCTCGTGAAGCGTACGTTGGATGTCGAAGAAGTTCTAGTCATGGATGTCTCGCACTGCGAGGTACTTGAAACACTCAATGCAGAAGCAACTGTGTCGGTGGTAATGCACCACGGTAACGCTCAGACACGCGCGACTTCACGGACCCTTACCGCCGATGAGCAAAGCAAGCTTAACACATTTTTTGAGCAATTCCCAGACGGCAAGATTTCAGAAGGAATCTTACCGGTTTGTTTTCGCCCGTTTATACCAACTCATATACAATATGCTTTAAGTGAGTGGTTAAACCTTTGTAGCGGTCAAATACCGACTCATCGCGATACAGCGGTCCCCGTCTTCAATATTGACAAGCGACCCTTCGCACTAATCTGCGCCTACAATGCCTCCGATCCATCGCGGCGCTTTGTAAGTAATAGATGTTTGCACACGTCATTTTGTTTACATCGACCACGTAGTTGGAAGGTCACGAACTGTCCTATCTGCGTGCTATTGGTACTGTCCTATATGTGCACACGAGCATGTCTAACGTTATATCAGGTGTAATCATCCTCTCCGCCGTGCTGAAGCGACGCATGATGCTTGCAGATCAGGCCAAAAGTTTATTTATATCGAAGTAAGTCGTTCTGCTGCACTCTGTCGGACAATATCTGATGGGTATCCAGTATATCCCACGAACTGCGAACACCACTTCATGGAGTAAGTTACAGTTTTCCCTTCTGTGCAATGTTTGATTGAGGTGTCAACGTAGATATTAGCAGCTGCGGAATTATTGGCCGACACCCAATTGAATCATGGTCAAACTTCATTCTTGCACACTGTCCAGGCGTGCGGTACATCGCTTGTGGAGACTGTGAATCATGTGCTGGACTTCACGAAGCTCAGCGGGAACATGAAGTCGGGTGGTGTTGAGAATGTCATCTCCCGGACAAGGTATGTCATCCTCAATTTCCCCATAGTTGAAGCTCATATAACATTGGGTAGAGTGGACCTGGAGCAACTTGTCGAGGAAGCGATTGACGGGTCATGGATAGGCTATTGCGCACGCAATTCGTCTAGGGGTTCTGAGATAGGCAGTGTATATGCGCCGAATTTGAATCAGCGAGCCTCGAGCGTTATGACCGCTCCAGAGTCTTCGCAGAACGTCGAGATCGTCGTCAATATCGATCACCGCGAGGGAGTAGGTTCATTGAAATGGACTTTCCACGCATTTTGCTGAGACCAGGATCACGTAGGGGTGGATATTGAAGTGTGACAAAGGCGGCATACGCCGAGTGTTGATGAATGTATTTGGGAACAGCCTCAAGTTCACATCAGTGGGTGGATCATTGCCTCTTCACGCCTTCGCTCACTGGTTGCATACAGAATGGTTATATTCATGTGTCGCTGAGACAACTCTCTGCACCTGAGGATGTCGTGAATGACATGGTTAAGATAGAGCTCTGTGTGAGCGATACGGGGAAAGGTATTAGTCAAAATTTCCTCAAGGTCAGTTCCTTCATCTCGAGGTCAGAAGATTATCATTCCTACACTATTATCAGAACCACCTGTTCCATCCGTTCTCGCAAGAGAACCCACTACAGGCTGGTACGGGTTTGGGACTTGCGATCGTGAGCAGCATCGTCCGTTCCCCAAGTATCGCTGGCAAAGTAGAGGTCCTCAGCGAGGAGAACGTGGGTACAGATATCAAAGTGGTTTTTGAAGCCGAGATACCTGCAGAGGGCTCGAGTAACATTCAAGACCCATTTTTCTTTGACGACCAAATGCGACCACCGGTGATCTCCTTCCTTGGTTTCAAGAAACGAGGTCATGGTACCCAGCTTCTCAGCGAGGTTCTTCACAAATACCTCATCACCTGGTGGGGTTTCACGCCTCAGCGAGAGGGTGCTGAGCTCGGTGATATCATCATTCTTAACGAGGACCCATCACCCATCGTCACTGCCCTCGAGAAGATGGACAACCACCGCTCATTCATCATTCTTACCTCTAGTCGGGGAAGCCCTCGTGTAATGGGGATTTGCAACGCATATGAGACCAATGGTGGCTTTTGTCGCGTCGTGCACAAGCCCGGCGGACCCTTCAGACTCCGTACAGCCCTGAAGCAACTTCTCCGAGCGAAACAACGACGACAACACCGCACGCCGAGTTTCACCAGCTCAGGCATGAGTACTGAAGATAGTGTCTCTCTTCATTCAACTATTTTCGCGGACGAGTTCTCGGAGTCTGCCGCCGAGAAACACCGACGTGGGAGCATCGATAACTGGCGAGACCAGCCAACGTTGCTAGCCACAGGCATTTCCGGTGTTACCGTGGCTATATCTCCAGACTCAGAGAAAGACATCATCTTCCAACCTACCGATGGTGAACAAACAGTGACGTTCCCATGCATCAGCAACTCAGCACTCGCGGTCGGAGCCGACGGGAACCTGCTCAAAGCGTCAGTGGGACCTGTCGAGTCGACCAAACTACGTCGAAAGGTATTGGTTGTCGAGGATAATAGCATCCTTCGTAGCTTGCTGTGGGTGATCTTATCCTTGGTCATGCTCGTTTTCGCTGACTTACTTGCGAGGTAGTGGCAAGTGGCTCAGCAAAAAGGTGTGCAAAGTCACAAACGTTGGAGATGTTGTCTCACATTTTTTAAAGGGCTTTGAATATTGTGAAGCTGTAGACGGTCGCCAGGGAGTTGAGATCTTCCAGAACGAAGGCCCGTTTGAGTGAGTGGTGATTCTTGCCGTCGGGTGCTTTGCCTGATATTGGGTTAGTGTGGTGCTGTTAGATCTATCGATGCCAGTCCTCGATGGTAAGCTGTTTTTCGTGTGTTATTTTATCGTTCAGGGGTATTCATTTCATCGATAGGAGTCGGCGCTACTGTTGAGATTCGCCAAATTGAGCGCGCGGGTTCAAGTCAACAGTCGAGCGTGATCCTGGCACTGACAGGCATGTCCTCACTTGAAGATAAGCGGAAAGCCTTCGAGGCTGGAATGGATGGATAGTGCGTTTTCCACCCATCGATACAAACATCCTCTTGACCATCACCTGCAGCCTGGTCAAACCTGTCGCATTCAGAACATTAGATGACATGTTCCACAAACTGGGCCTTGCTTGACACAATGCATGCATCGCATTCACAGCGTACACACACACAACCACCCTCGCGCGACTGGACATTGACTGATTCAACCATCTGTTAGAATTTTTCGAGGACGCACTCACGTTTCATTTACCCTTTTGACACCCAGCATAGTGTTGTGTTCGCCATTTGATCTACTCCACCAATCCACTCCATGAACAGCCAATTGCCTCTCGTCCCTCGTGTCTCACCACTGCAATGTCCGTTCTTATCACGCTTGCTTTGTTATACCACCACGCTGATTGTTCTTTTGTACACCCGAGCTCCTTAATTTTTGTCCCCAAGCATCTTTTCCTCGATTGGTAGCCATTGCTCTGCCATCCCGATTCCTTGGAATGTATTAGCTATTAAATTATGCACGAATTTCTGGGTACATGAGACCGCAAAGCAATACCCTACCACTAAACGTTTCCTTCTAGGGCGAAAAGGGCAGGAACCAGACAGTGTAAAAACAAGGTTTGCATGCTTCAAGTTCACAAATGTAGCGACGAGATCAAGTATTAAATCTACACGACAAGTGGACTGTTCTGAGAATACATGGCCGGATGAACGGCAAAGCGTCGATTGCGTTTACACATATGCCCACTTGCCCAAGTCTTCCACCCATCTTCTGAGGTCTGCTTTTGACTTGTTCACAAACGTCGTTGCTAGTGTGTCCGAGCCCATGAGAGGCGCTTGTGTCGGGGGCGTGGGCAGATCAGACACATTCGCGGATTGCGTGAGTATACCAAGCCCAGGTCCCCCTACTTCCGCGAGATACGTTCTAAATATCTCCGACGTAAACTTTTCAGATTCGAGGGCGGAGATAAGAGAAGTCAGCTTGCACGAAGAAAAGTCTGTGGATGAGATCGCCCATCAGTTTGCGCATAAAAGCGGAACATGCGGATATGGAATGGTCAGCGCAGGGGACTGCCGCGTGCGTTGATGCAAGGCAGAAACGAAACAAAGATAGGACAGTGAGCACTGACCCTCTGGTATAAGCGTCACAGCGCATCCCCCACCTCCCGCACCTGTCAACTTTGTGGCGAGGTTGTATGGATCAGCGCCAGTGATACGTCGCGCAGCCTCCAAGGATGGATGCGAGACACGGAGTTGATCTAGGAGTCTGTGGTTTTCATTGATGAGGGTCTGTGGTATGTTGGCATCAGAGACGAGGTTGCAAGTGTGGATGATACAACGGATGACGCACCGCCAGGGTCTCCTTGCCCCTAGACCCTGAAAGCACGCTGCTGGCTTTCTCGACTACCCCCTGGATATCGTTCAAGACCTGTTCGACCCTCCCTGGTTCTTCTACTTTCTGCTTTCCGACACTACCTACGAGTTCTTTCGTGTTTCGAGGAACACGGGTGTCCGTAAGCAGGAAGCGGTGTGAGGTGAACCTGGGCACGTAGTGGGTAGTCTTGGTGAGAACCGTCGCTCGCCTACCAAGTAGTAGTGATGCACGGTAGAGGACGTACCCTTCAATGGAAACCATTCCTCCTTCCTTGCCTTCACTCGGAATCGATTTCGTATACAGCAGTCCCCCACCGTATACAGCAACTGAATTGTCGACACCACTGGGGTTGCCATGTAAAATCTTTTCAGAGAGGAAGGCATAGACATTGACAATGTCCGCGAGAGACTTGGGAAGTCTGTCCAGTTCTTGAAGGGAAGAACTTGAACCAGAATTGGATGGGGAAGGAGAGATGCGACTGGTGATCAACATGAGCGCAGTCGTTGTACATACCGAAAACGCTGCCGAAGATCCAAGTCCAGCGCCAACGGGTAGAGTAGCACGAACGGTCAAAGTGAGTGACGGTCTGTAGTCACGATGAACAGAATACGTCATTGAATGCATTCTCTCAAGAGAGAAAACCGTACCTGATTGAGCTTTCAAAGTCCTTGACAAACACCATGTAAAGATACAAAAATGCAAGACTGGCCTGGCGTGCATGCGACCCCAATACTTCTGGAAGCGCAACTCTGGAGATTTCCTCAAGAAATTCGAGATCAAGGGAGACTTCGCTGGCTTGAGACGTGGCTGATCGCAAGATGGAAGGGTGAATGAGTCTGGGACACGATGAACACATAGCGACTCACCAGGAACGGCTTGCCAAGGCAGGTTACCTATGTCCCACTCGTACCTGAATCCCCCTTCCTTGTCGCCTGCATCGATGTCTATGAGATGCACGCCGACTCTACGACTCGAAGCCCCAAGATGAGGTGTAGCGATAGCATAGCACCGGAGAGATACAGAAGCAGCAAGGGCAGGTACGCCGTACACGACGGCATGTTCTCCAAACAAGATAACCTTGCCGGGTGAGGAGACGACCCATTGCTTCTCGTGTGGCTGCGGCTTGACCTTTTCGTCTGAGGAAGTCTCGCTCTCCAACGCCAACTTTGCAACAGCTTCGCCAATGGTCGTGCGTACCCGTTCGACGCCCTGTGGAGTTCGGCGTACAGCACCCGCATCAATGAGCGCGCGCTCGAGGTCGTCAAGTAGATCTGTAGGATCTTCAATTCCGACGCAAAGGCGGATAAGATCTTCTGGGAGACCACGCGCTGCGCGTGTTGCCGCAGGGATGGAAGCATGTCTAGTGAAATTTGCTCACGTGACCGTAAAAGGACGGGAAGTAACATACGACATGGCACAGGGCATACTGATCAACGAATTGACGCAGCCGAAGCTGACACTGACGGCCCACAACCGTGTACCGGCGACGATGCGTTCGCTGACGTCCTTGTTGCCTGTAGTAAAACTCAAGACTGCACCATAACCAATGGAGATGCGTTCATGAATATCACGGTTGGGATGATTGGGGAGGCCGGGATAGAAAGTTGGGAAACCGAGGGAATAAAGGTAGTTTGCGACAATGGTTGCGGTTTGTGATTGTTGTGAGAGGCGGAGTGAGAGCGTTTTTGTTCCTCGAAGGAGAAGGAAGCAGTCAAAAGGAGTGAGAGCATTACCAGTTGCATTGATAGTAAAGGCGATTTTCTGAGTTGGTGGAAGTGAGCAGGAATGGTACCACGGAAAGTGAAATTACCTTTGCAATGTCGTCCCTGTTGCAAGTGATGACGCCAGCCATGAGGTCGTGATGACCGGACAAGTATTTTGTAGCACTGTCGTAGACAATGTCTGCACCGTGTTCGAGGGGCCGCTGCAGTGCGGGGCTCATCATGGTGTTATCTACGACGACGAGGGCATCTGGACAGCGTTCCTTGACGTCCTTTGCGATGCTGGCCAGGTCAACGATCTTGAGGAGGGGGTTCGTCGGAGATTCGAGAAGGACCATGGCGATGTTATTCTTGGTATGGAGGAAGGGGGTGAGGGTGGAAGGGTCGGTCGTGTCGACGTGGTATACAGTGATGCCTTGGTGGGTCTGGAGGTATGAAAGGAGCCGGTTTGTGCCGCCATAGAGGTCATCGCCTGCGATGATGGCATCAGCAGGTTTGAGGACACGGAGGATGGTGTCGAGGGCCGCCATGCCCGAGGATACGGCAAAGGCATGGGCTGCGGAAGATATCTTTGCGATATGATGCTCTGTGGTGGGAGGATGAGTGTGGGATGAGGAAATGACAGAAAGACAGACCGAGATGGGTGCGAGTTGGGTTCCCGCTGCGAGAGTAGTCGTACTCGCCGCTGATGCCCTTGAAAGTGGCGCTCTGGTATATTGGGACGGACGATGCACCATACTGGTCCTTGTGGTCTGGGTTCTCGACGGTCGCGCAGAGGGTGGAGAAGCGGTAGGGCTGGCGGGGTCTGCAGGGCGAATCTGGCTCTGGAGTGGGGAGCTCGACGGGGTGGACGATGTCGAGAAGCTTTGGGAAGGACATCGTCGTCGTCAGGAGTGAGCGGATGTCGCAGTGGGCATAACTGATCGCACCATTTCCTCACGTGACAGAGTCATCATGCCGAGAGCGACGACAAGGGACCACCGTGAGCATCGTTCATAAAGACTTGCTCAGCGTTGGCCACGTCGAGCTCACATCGCCGTAGCGGACAGACACACAAAACAAGTCCTCGCACCCGATGTGATTGCAAAGCGCACAAAGCGACATCTCGAGGAACTCGAGGTCGGTCGGATTTGTCCTCCCTAAAGCTGTCTAACCAAAGCGTTGTCTAGCGCACAAACTATGCCGCCTCATCGCTGCTGAACGAACCCGACTCTGATCCCGAAGGGTCTTCGAGCCAGAAATCAAAGTTCCGGGCAAGACAGACGGTGATTTCGGACAAGCGGACGTTCCCCACCGTTAACGCAGCCAAGAAGAAAAAATCAACGATGAACGTGCGCACGGCGATCCTGTATCGGAAAGGACTCGCTGCGTTGATTGACGAGAGCGTGAGTGGCGCTCGCCCGACCCCGACCAACGCTGACACAACCACACCAGGGCCTCGCGTCTCTCCCGCCAACGCAGCCATCGTATCTGACCGCATCTGCACCGGCATCGCCGGTCCCGCCGCGGATGCTCTGCTCGGTGTGTGGCTACAAGGGTGCGTACCGGTGCAAAAAGTGTGGGATGTCGTACTGTGATCTGCGGTGCGGGGGTGTCCATGAGGAGACGAGGTGTGAGCGACGGGTGGTGTAGCGGGCCGGATGTAATTACAGTCAATGACTCGATATGATCAATTTTTTCAATAACTCGTTCCAAGTTTCGTCCCCATCTTTCTTTATCTCCTCCATCTCCCTCCTGTATACATGTGTCCCCACCAGAACGCAAACGCTTCCCCCGTTCAAAGGGAGGAGATGGTATCCGTAGACGTCAAGGCCGCACCCACCGTCAACGGACACCGCAACGGCGTCAATGGTGTCAACGGTGTCGCTGCCGGACGCGACGATCGCCATCGGAACCCCTATGCTCCCCGTGCCTCTGATTTCTTGAACAACATCTCAAACTTCAAGATCATCGAGAGTACTCTCAGAGGTCCGTTGCAAGATTTTCTTTCCTTTTTCTTTTCTTTTTTTTTTTTTTTTTTTTTTTTTCCATGACACTCTTCGGCCGGTAAAAGCCAACAAGTCCGATCTATCCCGCTCACACATGCTTAGAGGGTGAACAGTTCGCCAATGCCTTCTTCGACACCAAGACGAAGATCGCCATCGCCAAGGCACTCGATGCCTTTGGTGTAGAGTACATCGAGCTCACCTCCCCCGCCGCCTCCGAACAGTCTCGCATCGACTGCGAGGCCATCTGCAACCTCCGCCTCAAAGCCAAGGTTCTCACCCACATCCGCTGCCACATGGACGATGCTCGCATCGCCATTGAGACCGGTCCGTCTTTTCCTTATCACATTCGCACCACTCTCTGACTCCACTCACAGGTGTTGACGGCGTGGATGTGGTCATTGGCACCTCCTCCTTCCTCCGCGAGTTCTCGCACGGAAAGGACATGGCTTATATCACAAAGACCGCAATCGAGGTCATCACCTTCGTCAAGTCCAAGGGCATCGAAGTCCGATTCTCTTCAGAAGACTCCTTCCGCTCAGATCTCGTCGACCTTCTTTCAATATACCAAACCGTCGACAAGATCGGCGTCAACCGCGTCGGCATCGCAGACACCGTCGGTTGTGCCAACCCGAGACAAGTCTATGAGCTCGTCAGAACTCTAAGAGGCGTCGTCGGTTGCGATATTGAAATCCATCTACACAACGATACCGGCATGGGTATGTCTTCTCTTTCTCTTTCCGACTGCTCTTTTGTTGATGTCTCCAAGCTATTGCCAATGCATACACCGCACTCGAGGCAGGGGCCACCCACATCGATACATGTACGTCCTTGGAACTTCCCATCACCCTTTTACTCACTTCCCGCAGCTGTCCTCGGAATTGGCGAGCGTGTTGGCATCACCCCTCTCGGTGGTCTCATTGCTTGTCTCTACGCTGCTAACCCCGAATACGTCAAGTCCAAGTATAACCTCCCCATGCTTCGTGAAATCGAAAACCTTGTCGCTGAAGCTGTAGAGGTCAACGTACCATTCATGAACCCCATCACGTGCGTGTTTCTTCCTCGCTCGGGATCCATCTCACCTACGCACACTGCTCAGTGGCTATTGTGCCTTTACGCACAAGGCTGGTATTCACGCCAAGGCAATTCTCAACAACCCTAGCACCTACGAGATCTTGAAGCCTGAAGACTTTGGCTTGACTCGATACGTCTCCATTGGGTAAGCAATGCAAAGGTTACAAGGCGACGTTGCCGTCTGATTGTGTCGCAGTCACCGACTCACTGGCTGGAACGCTGTCAAGAGCCGTGTCGAACAGCTTGGCATTCAACTCAGTGACGAAGAGGTACCTCTAATCCATTCAGTTTGACATACATGTCGATGGCTGACTCACCTAACATAGATCAAGGACGCTACTGCCAAGATCAAGGAACTCGCCGACGTCCGTACACAATCAATGGACGACGTTGACTCGCTCCTTCGTGTCTACCACTCTGGCATCCAGAGCGGAGAGCTCGCTGTGGGACAGAAGGAAGCGCTCGATCGTTTACTCAAGAGACACCGCGAGGGCTCGCTGTCCAGCGAGAGGGCTCCAGATCTTACTGTGGCAGCATAAGTCATCTGTCTAGGTTGCTCGAACCCCGAGACCCTTGGATAAAAGCAAACGCACAAAAGCAACATGCGATCGCAATATGTATCCGGTATCTACTGGGGGGCGATGTAAGTTGATGTACGAATTCGTACATGATGATTGTCGATCTGGCGATGTGGGCGTTAGTGTGCAAAGAACCTAGTGAGTTTCGACACACCCACATCAAGTCAATGTATTAGGACAATGCTGGTCACCAGACTACGAAGAGACAGCTGTTGACACTGCTGCGTTCAATATATACTTAGGGCTGTGGTATATGCAGCTCCGACCGTATCTCAGGAACAAATGAGATCCACCTGTCGCCGAGGTAATTCGTATCAAGAGATATATCACCGAGCGTTTCAGCCGTTGTCGAGTGGTATAGAGTAAATTCGCCGATCATGACAGGATAGTCCGACCTCGGTGTGTTCATGCCCCCTGAAATCCACGGTAACAGATAAAATCGAAACCATCTGAAAGACCCGCCATCAAGGAGGTAGATCCAGATGGAAAGGCGAACTGGAGCATCCTGACCTCAATGTTCCAACCAGCAGTTCTACCTTCGGATCGCCAACGAATGCCGCCAACGTTCACGAGAAAAGGGGGTCAATCACCATACTTGAAAAGGTACGCACTGATTGGGGATGACTGGATTATCGATGTCACTCGGTATTCGCTTCCTACATTACAAGAATCTTAAAACAACTGTGAGAACGAAGAACAACAAGATGGGACACGTCCTTAGAAACATATACGGTAACTCGCATACCGCCCGCTCGTCTCGCTGGGACGTGTGATTTTGACTACTTGGCCGCGTCGAAGGCCATAGTACCGGGCGACAGGATCTGCCAACTGAATGCGAGGAAGTTGCGTTTCCTTCAGTCGACTGAATCATGACTACCTCAGCATACAGATCGCTGATGGAAAGTAGAACATACTATTTTAGGAGTAATTGTTTCTTTTGTTCTGGTGTAAGGACTTCATGCCGAGGAACCAGAGTGTGATGAGTGATGTTGACAAGTAGATCAGCTTCGGAGAACTCCTCAAGCCGGTATTGCTGAGACATCGCCGCAATGACCTAGAGAAACAATAAGGCAAAGGTCAAATTTGGCGACCTAATGTGAAGGTTCCAAGATTCACTTTTCGCGCCGACGGTGTCATGTTGCCCGGAAAGATGATGATTCCCCTTTGGATGGACTTCTCCTCAAGGATACCGACTAGTCTTTCGGTTAAGTGAGTGCTTGAATATGATGACTTGCAATGGCGCGTACTTTCGCATCGTTTTGACACCAACACTCCTTTCGTCAGAGAAGAATATGAATATCTGGTCGGCCGGGTTATCTCGTGAGTTGGTAAAGAAATTGAGTTGATTTCGGCTGCGGGCCCCGTCAGCTCCTTTGCGGTCCAATAGCCCGGATGTGCCACGCACTCTACGCTCCCACCGCTATTTGCGTAGTGTGCTCTGAAGGTAGTGAGGTCCATGTTAATTTCTTCGTCAGAGACTTGGTATCCCTAGCTCAATGAAACTTTTCAGTGAGATTTCTGCATGACACGGGATATGAAGTCGACGAACTCTGTCCTTGACGAGTTCGTGTACCGTCCGGTTGACTTTCCACAGTTTTGCAGTCTCGTCTTCTGCCATGGTTTGAAGTACAAGTGGTGTTCAAACTCAGCCATAAAGTGATCTACATATCTTTACCCTCGTATGGCACCACCAACAGCAACCACCAATGGCGCGACACCTTCGACAATACCGCTTTCCAATGCACTAATGGTGTGTTCTAGTGTTATCTGTGACCTTAACGCGCTGTGACCGCAACGGTTTGCAGACCAAGTTCAAGCCCGCTAAAATCTTCAAAGGCGCTGTAGAACCCACACCACCTCCAACGCCCGGGGGTAGTTCGAGAGTGAATGCTGGTCCACGACATATTACTGCAATCACCTTTGATGACAGAGGTGATCAAGTCCTGACCGCATCGGAAGATGAGACCTTTCGGTTATATAGCTGTAAGACGGGCAAGCAAGTTATCCTCGTCGTGAGCTCTGGTGCAGTGCATCGTTGACCTGAGTTGTAAACAGACACCTGAAAACATTGTATTCGAAAAAGTATGGAGTTGATCTCCCTCGTTTCACCCACAAGAACACGACTGTCGTACATGCCTCTACCAAGGAAGACGACACTATACGGTACCACTCCTTGCACGACAACAAATATTTGCAGTATTTCAAGGGACATAAACAACGTGTAATATCACTTGAAGTGTCGCCCGTGGACGACGGATTCATGTCCGGTTCCATGGACAAAACAGTTCGTCTCTGGGACCTTCGCGTGCCTACCTGTCGCGGGTTACTGAACATCCCTGCCGCCCCAGTGATTGCATACGACACCTCTGGGATTGTCTTTGCAGTAGCAGTCAATCATTATTCGCGAATCCTGTTGTATGACCAGGCGAATTACGACAAAGCACCTTTCCTGACCATCACACTCGAGGATCCGACTTTGGCTCTCATCAGCTACCCTCCTCGGCCAATCTACATGACATCGCTCGCTTTCTCCTCGAATGGCAAGTATATTTTGGTGGGCTGTTCAGGCGACGCACACTACATCATTGATGCGTTTGAGGGCCATCTCCTCGCCAAATTAGAGGGTCGCGTTGGGCTCGAACGTCGACGTATGGACACTGCTCAGAGCATAGATCCTGTCAGAGGCAACAGCGGAGAGGAGGTCTCGTGGACACCCGACAGCAAATACGTCATAAGTGGGAGCCTCGACGGGCGGATTGCAGTTTGGGATGTGCAGAACCTGCCCACACGCTCGGGCCAAGTGGATCTCAAAGTCCCACCAATGCGTCTCCAGCCCCTGGCGAGCTTAGACGGACACCCAGGTCCTTCCAGATGCGTACGTTTTAATCCACGGTTAGCAATGATGGTTACTGCAGGCGCAGAATTGGTATGTTAATTTTACGTCTTCGAGTAGACGTGGCGCTGATTATCCCCAGGCTTTTTGGTTACCGGACCAGTCAGCGGACAACGAAGAGGTGGCTAAGGAACTACTCCGGAAGAAGTAGAATTTATCATCAACAGGTCATTTCTTTGCCGCGTGGACCTTCGGGGATTGTGTGCTTGTGTGCTCGTCGGCTGCATGCACCATCAGACTAGTGAATGTAGTAGTATGTCATTTGCGTTCAACCATTCCGAATGCACCAAAGCATCTGAATAAAGCCTGAATCGACCAGCGACTGGTAAAAAGTACATATTAGAGGAGGGGTTTTCAAGTTGTAGACAACTTCGCAAGTGAGATCTGGTTCGTCGCGACGTTGGTAGAAAAGTATGCGTTCTTCAAGAAAACGTCCCCAACCTGAGCACTTCATTAAGGGTCGTCGTCCGAGAAGGGAAGGACAAGCATCACTCACCAACCACTCAGTGGCAGCTCCGATTTGTTGAGGTTGAATTCCAGCGGTGCAGCTACCAGTGGGGTTATTTGGATCAACAGGCAGAACCGCAAGGTCTCTGGGGTCGATAGCGAACGATGCGTTCCCGAAAGAAAGAGCGAGGCTCGCTTGGGTGGTACAAGGAATCGTGCATTGCTGCGTATCGCACGTACCACCGAGGCTCTGCATAACTTTTTGTGCGTCCGAGGGAGGCGCAATAATAAGGGTGGTACCCGTGTCGAGGATAGCAGTGCGTCCAGTAAGACCGGCACTAGTACCATTGGCTGTGATGGCGTCCATTGCACCCTCCCAGAATCCTCGGGTGTTGACGTTGGGGATAGTAACAAGGGTGTTTGCGACGAACTTGGTAGCATCAAGCCCACCAAAGGTGACTTCTCCATCATTAAGCTGATCACCAAGACGTGGAATCTTGAAGGAGGCAATTGGAGACTTGATGAGCTTGTTTGCCGCCAGCGATTCGACTGGAGTAAGAGCTTTCTCCTGGGACAATGTCTGTGCAGGCGAGATGTGAGTTGTGGAGATACAGACACAGCGGGACGAGCTCACCGACTGAGCAAGTCCCATGAGGCCATCAAAAGGTGTAGTGTCTGAGGCAAACTGGATCGACTCTGCAGATGCAACGCCGAATGTATGGTTTTGCAATTCCAAACCTGCAATATTGACATTATCCTGGCAGAGGACACCTTGGACTGCCCCTGATCCGTATGTGACTTGGAACTGTTGGGTGCTTTGCACGAACGAGCTAGAGCTTTGTGCACCAAGAGTGGTATGGTTGCCCTGGAATGATGTCACCACAAATCATATAAAAGTGAATATCTTTCAACTTACGCAGCCACCTTGCTGAGATTGACAGTTCTCACCAGCAACCCCTGCGAGTCGGTGTTAGCTAGGGTTGCAAGACGACGGCAATAAGTGACCTACAGAAATCAGCACTACCCGAATCCATAAGCAGTTGGAAATCCCGTGGAGGTGTCCCAATCTGGATGGTAGCAAGGTATCCAACATCATCGGCTCTAGCGTGCGTGAGTGGGAAACCAACATTCAATCTTCTTCAGTTGAAGGACGAAGTCCAACTTACTCGATATTCAATCCAAGAGAGTCGTTTGCGGTAGGTAGTTTGGCGACCGTAACACCACCACTCGTCGCCGCTTGTATGTCGAGTGGGGAAACGCCAGTGTTAGTGCTGTTACCTGCTGTCGCACCTCCGGCGGTGGTGGCGTTTCCGGTGCCCGTGATACCATTGCCCGTGGTACCATTGCTAACTACCGCAGCAGCGGCCAGACCAGTCCTGTAATACCTTCTGCTGAAGTTGGAGCCTTGGATCGCCGCAGCTGCTCCAGAACGCGACCCAGGTCCGCTCTCCAGCAGATACAGTCTCTTGTGCAGCTCGGAGCGGAGGGCATACTCTGATGGCTCCTCGCGCCCTGTCATGCGAGCGAGACGCCTGGAACCTCGGTTGATGTGTTGTTGTAGAAGCTGTCAGATCACCAAATAAGTTGGGGTGACGAAGAACGGGACGAGCGGGACAGGGGGACTTACAACTTGGGGGTGGAGGTCTACGCCACGTGGAATGTGAAGACGCTTGAGGGGCATGGTAACCATCCCGGAATTGCTTTGGAGTTGACGCCGTGCGCGGGCTGGAATGGCATCTGCTGGCGTGGAATTCAAGAGGCACGCTAAGAGGAGCAAAGTGAACAAAAATGACTTCATGATTGATCGGAGTGGGAGCAAAAGACAATGTGTTTTGTAAGTTAACTAGCGGCACTGGGATGAGAGGAATCGTGAGTCGGCCAGCGACTGTAGAGTGAGCGCGATCGTAAAGGAGAGAGATGGCACCTGGGGACCCGGTTTGTACACAGTTGGGGAGGAGTGATAGAGCGACAGAATCAGTCGCATTGTCTTATATATACTCTGAAATGGACCTAGCGGATATGTTATATGTGGTTACGTAAGATTTGGTCGGAGCGCAGTAACATGACAATACTTTTTATGCGTTACCTTGTCGACAAATGTCTTAAAAAAGTACATTGAACATGTTGCACAACCTCGGAGTCACTTTGCTCCAAAATACTTTCGGTGTGAATTTGCAGCTCAGCACTGGCCAGACAATGTTGCGTAGAAACAGATTGATTTGGTATCGTGTCACAATATTTCGAGCCTGAATTCATAATCTGATCGGTTGTGATGGAGGAACTCGACTTTAGTGACACAATAAACTAGCTGCGCTTGTCAGAGACGAAGCACCCTCCAACCAGTTACACGCACCTCGTTGGTACAAATGAGTAACTGAAAAAAAAAAACTACAGCTTAGCTGGCATTTTTGGATTTGGCAGCGTATGCTCGCGCGCGTCCAATTGGACAGCCTCCAAGCAATCCTTGTATAGGAAGGTCTTGATCGCGCCCCACACACCCTCTTTGGGTAAAGTCGAAACCTCTGTTGCGAGCTTTGTAGCTTCCTTTAATACAATCTCGGTCCCGAGTTCGACGCTCGTTCCGCTGCAATTTGCAAGACGATCTACGATGCCTGCTGCGTGTGCTTCAGTTGGTGTGAAGCGGTGCCCTTCAAGAGCGATACGTCGCCGAAGAGATGCGTCGGATACCTTGGCATTAAGGATGGCGGCAAGCGAGAGGGGCCAAGGTGCACCGAAGTGGACCTGGAAGAATGATCGTATTAGGGGTATTTCACCGAGTCACAACCGATAACAGAAGTGGATAGGAGGTAAATAATACCTCGTTCATGCATAACCACGCCCGCCTTCTGCTTCCGTCAGTCATGACCCGGTAGTCACAACAGAGGGCCAGCATAAAGCCAGCCGCAAAGCAGTGACCATTTATGGCTGCGATGATAGGAACTTGGCACGGGTGAGCATCAGTACATGGAGGGAGATAGAGAACACACTAGGAAAAGTCAGCAGGCGTGCAAAGAGTGGGTTTGCGGTATCTGGTGTAGTATAAAATCTGTATAGTCAGAAGATAGCAAAGGTGCCTGCACAGACCAGTGAAAAAGCCGGGATTGTTCTTTACGCTGTCGTACTGAAAGCCATTGCTGAAGAATTTGTCTTGACTACGTTTCCCCACGATTATAAGAACACCTTCTCCAGCGATGGATTTTGGTGCGGGATGCCGATTGCCTGTGAGGGCGATAAGCCTGTTGTTTGTCCAGTGTTGCTCGACCATGTCCAATGCGGGCCGGAGTGCATCATCGATCAAACGTGCAGTGAGTCTGGAGTCCTCTCCGTTGTGCAACTCGATTATCCATAAACCATCCTGAGCTGCAAAGAGCGCTCATTTTCGCGCATCAGAGGTAAACCGAAGAAACGCTCACGGTAAGTGATGGTGAGGAGAGGCTGGGACGTGGGGAGAGAAAGAGGAAAGTCGAAACGAGCCATACATAGTACATACTTGAGCTAGTTTGATCAAGGCTGCTACCTGGTCATGTGACCGCTAGACAAACCTGCCCTGAGTCGGATGGCCCTGGACGTGGCTGGTGTGAGTACTACCAAGTCTACTTGGTCTTGTATTTTCTAAAATGCGTTTCGTTACGCGCGCCTTTGCTTTCGTGGCCCTCTTCGTTCTCGCTGTCTCTGCATGTGCGTCTCCATCTTGTCTCCCTGCACGTGTGTTGTGATAGTCTGACAATACTCTCTAAGCACCGCTCGAGTCTATCGAACCGGAAGTTGTCATTGAAGTATCGTTCCCTGAGCACAATCCTTTTGGTCGTATGTCACTAACTAACACCCGCCTAACCCTTCTCTGACACGCCTTCATAGACATAGTCAACGGCGAACGTAATCAAATTTACCTTTTGGTCGAAAACAAGAGCGACCAGAATGTGACGCTTAAATCTGTCGGTGGTTCTTTCCATCATCCCGATAATGGTGCTCTAGTCAAGAATGTCTGTCCCTTCCTCTCTTCCCCTTCTTAATGCCAACCCACCATTCCTCTGTCAGACGACTTCCCTCACGTATGATTCTCTGTTGTTGGAAAAGTCCAAAGTCCAAATTCCTTACGCGTTCTACTCCGAGTAAGCTTTCCCACTCTCCTGCGTCCCTTGAAGATTAATCGGATTTGATGCAGGTTTAAGGTATGCACATTATCTGGTTCCCAACACTTTCTTCCGACATGAAATTTAGCCAGGAGACCTCCGCCTTAATATCTGGCTGGAGCATTCTGTGGATGTAAGTATCCCTACCTCTCATGCATAAATTGTCGACTGACCTGCTATTTCTCAGGACCTCAAGTTCCGCGTCACAGCTTTTGACTCTGTGGTGACCATCGTTGAACCCGAAGGTTCTTGGTTTGACTTGAAGCTGTCAGTCCTTTGTGTTGTCACGATATCTCCTGCTCAGTTGTCCTCGCATCCAGTATTTCGACATACTTGATCGTCGCTGCATTCCTCGGTGGGGCATCCTATTTCATTTACCTCACCTACTTTCCTGCTGCGAGAGCCAAGAAATCCAAGCGCGTTCGCCCCAATCCCAGCGCGCCTGCCAGCACCGTCACTGTCACTTCTAGTGGAGCTAGATACGAGGAGGAATGGATTCCCGAACACCATCTCAAGAAACCAACGGCAAGGAAGCCCACTGCTGTTAGCAGCGGAGAGGAGGTGAGCGGCGGCGAGACGAGTGGAACTGAGAGGAAGCGGCGCAAGGGCAAAAAATGAATTCCTCCAGCTCTACTGTGAGTTGACTTGTCAATCTAGGGAAATAATCATTGTACCCTCGATTATCGATATTTTATACATAGCACACTACTTGAGAGCAAAATTATGCAGCGGGGTATGTGGCCAGTCATGACGCATGACGAGTATAGTGGGCAATGCTATCGGGTACTGCTGGAACCACTATCTCGTTTATTCAAACGTCGATTTTCTTGTATCCCTTTACCTACCACCCAGGATGCGAGTCAATTGCCATATTATGCGACGACAGACCGACGTACTCTGTTTTCTAGCAACATTCGAGCGTACTTTTCCGACAACCACCGGCAGTTCTCGAGAGAGTTGACGCCCTCGTGTCGCTGGCATTTGACGAGTTCGTCTTGCACCAGGCGGGCTTCCATAGCTTTGATCCATGACTCCCGGATGAAATCCTCGCGTTCCTGGAGTTTAGCTGCGTCCCCGGGCGACCGAGTTGGTACCGTAGGGAGGTGGAATGACGATGCAATTTAGAAAACAACCGATTGGGTACGAAGCTGGCTTGTGGAGGGTACTGACCTCTGATCAATTCAGCTCGGTCGTCGGACATGGTCGCAGAATTAATGGTACTTATGGTCAGTATGTAGCCAGAAATCGGAAGAGGTGAAGACTTGGTTATTTTATGTTGTTTGGTCAAGTCAGTCATACCAAATATTGTTTGAAGGGACGCGACTCGCTACTCAATGCACCTGTCCCACAGTTCAATAAGCTATTTGTTCAAAGATCGTTGATTGGGATTCGAGCTCTGCCTAGACTAGATGAGCTCCGAGTGGGCAGATGTTTTCAACTCGGCAGCGAGAGGATCAGAACAAATTCATCATTGTCCCAAAATTGTCCCATACCAATGCGACTCGGAACCACGGAGGATCCAATTCCCATAGTGCAATAATTGACAGAACCCGCTCTGGTACGCAAGTTACACGATTGTCAGGTGTTCCTAGCTAATTGTTCAACGGTACTTACCAGATCGTATGATCGTAATATTCCTCCCATCGCTTCAAGTCGCGCGTTGCAACTGTCTTAATTGTTCTGCATGCAGCCTTCTCTCCCTTTTTTCCTTCAGACATTCCCGGACGAAGTACGTGATGGTGCATATCAAGATGCAAAGAGATAGCGAATAAACCGCTTCTCTTAGCTGCAGTATCAACTCATCAGCTACTCTGTTCAGCAGCGGCATCAACTGTTCCAGGGCATTCTGCACAAATTCCTCTTCGTTAAACAACAATCCCATTCTAAGTATCGTTGCTTTGTGCGTCTACATGTCAAATCTAGCATCGTCATCAGCGGAGAAGATGCACGCTTACTTAGCTAGGTGCGGATTGCAAGTCGACGTGGCGAAGTAAGAGCCACGCTCGTGCGGTATGGTGGCACTTAGTATGCCCCCATCTTGTGGTTAGGAGGGGGTCTAGATTGCCTCGCGGACATCTCATATTCTCACAGTCATCGGTCTACTGCATGCCGATACTCACATGTCTTTGACTTGCTTGTAAAGCGCAGAAGCTTCAAGTTCATCATTTGCAATTCACAAATCCATCAGTGATAGTGTGATGTATGTGGCCGGCGGTCGAAAAAAATGGGTCTTGTAAATGAGATGTTGAGAACGACTAGTTTCTTGACGTTAGGGGGGTCGGATATGTGAAACCTGCGAGGAGCAACTTGGTAAGGTCACGACAATATCTGCGATGCTCTGGGCGTCAACAATGCTACCCACAGCAAACAAATTCCCGTCCGAAGCATCATGCAGCAGTAGATTTGGTGGCAGGAACCATCAGAAACATACCGGCGCCCCTATCCATCGCCGGACCTTTGACAATAAAAATTATATACAAATATGTTTTTTGAGACAATTCTGATTTGTTCCGGTTGGGTGTCAAAGAAGATAAGTCACGGTAGGCGAACTAAACGAGCTTACGATTCAGATGATCGTCTACTCGTTACAAGCCAAATGGCAATATACAGTCGCCTTGGGAAAAGTAAGAATATTTACTCGACTCAGCGTGGGACATAGCATTACCACCATTCTGTCCTCTCTGGACAACAATTTTCTTGGACCTGTAACATGCACCCAGTTCGCATGGGTTGACTATACCCCGAGCTTGGCATTCAAGCCGACACGTCTTCGGCATACATGTCAAACCGACCCCACGCCCTCACTGATTAATAGTCAAATTCCAACGTGAGAATGCTCCAGATAGCATTACATCTTCTTACTTTGATAACCGAAGTCTGCAGGGATCAGTTATTCAGATGATATTCTCGTATCTTGAGACCATTGGGAAAAAAAGTTGGACGGACATTCGATCTTTGGCAGTGAGTCCTCGATGCACAGAAACACATTGGGCCGACTTTCCGTAAAGATGGCTAGATCTTGCCAAAACTCATGACTGTCTCGCTTCTTGGAGCATGTCGTCAGTCGCCTCACAGTGTCAACACCAATTTGTGATGTTACGAGGGAATCGAAGCCCAACGGAGCTGTCCGCTGGCCCATCGGCACCGTTGACTCCCTGGTGGCGTCTGATGGCCGTATCCGCGAATGAGAATTCGAGTGTCAGAAGTTCACGGTCGGCGTCGCAACCTGTCCTGGGAACTTTTGCATGTCTTCCCCTCGGACCTTGGCCGTGATGGGAACAGCGATCAAGAAGAGCGGAAAGTATATCTCTGCGCGGCCCAGGCGCTCGCGGAGTGACAAAGAATATAGATATATGGTTGCCTTGAAGAAAATGTCGTCGCTTGTGGAGCCAAATACTGATTTGTATGGAGATTTTAGAAGCTCCTCGGGGAACTTCCTCCGCGACCTTTCCAACCTAACCTCTGATGGATTCAGTATCACAAAAAGAAATTATCGCGTTAGACACAAAGTTAGACACGTTCATCTTGCCTGACATAAAATGGGAATCGGGAGCGGGAATGAAGCGTTGAAGACACTACCCACTCCTCCATGCAGATTAGCAACGCAAACGAGTTCTATCTCCCCGATTTGTTCTCGGTCTGCCCTCTGCAGAAGGGCAATATCTTCCCTGGCGACTATGGAGCCATAGGCGCTGAATCCAAGTCTTGGATCAACGCATTTGATGCCCTGACAGAAAGACAGCGCAACATTTTTGACGGGACAAACAGCGAATTACTATCAGCGAGAGCGTTTCCCTACGCTTCTGAGGAGAGATTTAGAACATGTTGTGACTGTCTCAATCTTCTCTGGATGATTGATGAAATCAGTGACGACCAGGACGGGCTTGGCGCAGGAAAAACAGGAGATATTTTCATCGATTGCTTGAAGGACCCAGAGTACAGGGACAGCTCACCTCTCGCGCAGCTCACGAAAGAGTGAGAATTATGCTTCTTCCGATAACTGCTCAACGTTCAACTTCCGTAGCTTCCGAAAGCGTTTCTATGAGAAGCTACGCCCACGCTCAGCCAAGCGGTTCATCAAGCATATCGAAGATTACATCAACGCATTTGTCTTGGAAGCACACCTTCGCGAAAAGGGCGATATTCTCGATTTCGCATCGTACCCGGCTCTGCGGCGAAACAACTGCGCAAACCATATTTCGTTTGATTTTGTGGCGTTTGGACTCGACCTTGACTTACCCGACGAATTGTTTGAAGATCCCGGCTTCTGAAAGGTGTATTACTCCGCAGGCGACATTATTTGGTGGTCCAATGTTTGTGCCTTGACATGGTGTATGACCTTTGCATATTGACTAGCACGACGTCCAGGACGTGTACTCGTTCAAGATGGAACACAACAAAGGTCATGGTGGGAGTAATATTGTGACGATATTGACGCACGAGCGGGGAATGGATCTACAGACGGCGGCCAACTTCGTTGGGGAAGAATGCAAGAAGCTGATGGATGCCTACTTCGAGGAACACAAGAATATGAGGTCATGGGGGAGGGAGCTGGATGCAGACCTAGAACGCTACTTCGACGCACTTGGACAATGGGTAATTGCAAACATGGAGTGGTCCTTTGAAACGAGGAGGTATTTTGGGGAAGCCTTTGAAGAAGTGCAGAGGACACGTCTCGTCAGGCTGTAAACTATTCCCTCGGTACTATTCCGGACAGTGGCACGCTTTGGTCTCCATGCGGTTGTACTAGTACTAGTACATAGATAAAATCGCCTGCCGCATTCGCTCCAAGGAGTAGAGATGATATCGATATTGAACGACATTCATCTAAATCATGCACGGGTAGATCTACTATGGAGTACTCAAGACTTGTCGTGCAGGGGATCTTGGGAACGCTGAATGGGTGCGGTGTCCTATCACCATCACAACATAAGCTGAGTAGCACACAAGTCATATGAATAACCTTACCATCGGCTGAGTTCCTCGTCCCACACACCGTCCGTCTTCACAGAGCACCAGGCGCCTGGGAAGGTGGAGATGATTCGTTACAGTAAGAATAGTCCAGTACTGCCTTGTGTGGTGAGTAAAACATACGATATTGCCTGAGGGGTGTAGAGAGGACAATTATTGCAATCGGTAGGCAGAGATGGTAGACGTGTAAGGGATGAATGAAAATCAAACAGGTATGGATGAGGAGGCGATGTGATGAGCTGATTTGCGTTGTACATGACCACGACCAAACACCATATAAACAACCGAGGAGACTGAGGATGTGTTGGAGACAGATGGATGAGGAAGATGATGGTGTGGGGAGTAACCGGCGCAAAGGGGTGGTCTACAGAGTGAAATAGATAACTTGTGGTAATTCGGGCTACAGTTCATCTGAAACATTGATAGAGAAGTACGGATGATGCAGGGCTTCCCGCACTGTTATCCGTTGTGCAGGATCAAAAGCAAGTAATCGTCGCACGAGATCCAAAAAATGTTTGTTGATCTGGTCGCTTGGCGGTATAACCTCCTGCGAGTAAATGCAAATTCAGCGAATAGTGACGGGAAGCGTAACGAAGGATTACCACGAGAGACTTGGTTGCACGAACATCCTTCTTGCTTTGCCGCGAAGCCTTGGGCTTGGGCCAGTCAAGCCGTGGACCTTCCTTAAAGAACTCTGGCTTCGACCGCGCCCCTGCACGTGCAAAGCGATCAGGCATTTTTCCCATAACCGCTTCCATCATGGCGAGGTGCTCAAGATTATCGTGTGTTTGATAGAGTGCAACCCCGGTATAAAATTCGACAAGAATGCATCCCAATGAGTATGCATCACACGGGTATGACCATCCCAAACCTATGAAAGAGAGCTCACGTAAGTAGAATGAACCTTGCGAACGAAAGAAGCGCACCAAGGATAATTTCCGGTGCTCGATAGTGACGTGTCGAAACAACTGTTGAGTGATACTCTTCCTCGAACGTCGCAGAGCCGAAATCTATGAGGCGAATGTCCGTGGATTGAAGTATTCGTTTTGTCCGTGGTGGAGCATTCCGCTGTAAATGGAAATCTCATTACATCCAATTTGCGTATTGAAGATGCGGCACCACTTACCTTTCCAGGCACGGGCACAACAGCAAGCCTGTAGTCGTTGTGCACAAGTAAGATATTTTCCGGTTTGAGATCTGTATGAATCAAATGGAGATCATGGAGGACTGCAACGGCACACACGTGAGTTATATCCCGACACAGGAAGGTAGCAACATACAAGCAACACTGCCAAGCAATTGCCTGGCGAAAGATTGTATGTGGTTCCGGGGGAACGGGGCAAATTCGTTCTCCTTCAAAAAATCATATACACACATGCCCAACAATTCCGAAACTAGGCATATGTGGTTTCGGTGGTCAAACCAGTGGAGTAAATGGATGCATTTACTAGGAAAAAATGCAATAGAATATTAGTATTCTGCAAATCGCTGCTCAACACGCAGACCAACTGGACGTTTGCGGGGTCTCTTTCCTTGAGCTTCTGGAGGACACGTATCTCAATCTTGCTCGCATCACGGTACTTTGGGATGGCACGGATGATCTTAATCGCTACTCGGTTCTGTGTTTGAATGTCGACTGCTTCCACCACTTTGCCGAATGTTCCTTGACCAAGAAGGCGAACCGTGCGATCTGAAACGACAGGCGGTCGGGATGGATGAATATTGCAAACGGACAGCGGCTTACAACGATTATAAATTATGTCGTCTGGGACAATAATGTAATGGCCCTCCTTATCATCGCAAGGAACGACGCCGTTGGATGGCTGATGATGAATTAACGCAGGTTCCTGACCAAAGGATTGTAGGCAAGGTGTTACGTACGTCTGTGGTGGCAGGCCCGCTGCCGCTTGCCCAGGACTTGGAGGGTATGGCGGCCTGTTGTTGGAGGCTAGTAGCGATCTTCTTCACAATGGTCCCACGGGGGTCGTCAGGTTGGTCTCGCTTCCTCTTCTTTGGCGCTGGTGCCACTTGCACTGCCGAGGAAGTACTGGCAGACAAGGCCTGGGCCTCTGCGGCGGCACGAGCTCTGGTCCTGATTGGAGCTGAGTAAGGTGGAGGTTGGTAGGAAGCGGAGTAAGCATTGGTGTGAGTTGTTGCAGGAGATATGGTGGATGGCGGTGGAGTGTCTTCAATAACGATTACTTCACGCACTCGGCCTTCGTTGTCGACTTCTTGGACTTCGCTGTAGCTGACTGTGTATTGGTGGGCTCTCTTTCGCTTGCGGGAGACGACTGGGGGGGTGGGCATCATTGTGAGATTTGAGCGAGGTTGGGTGAGCGATGGGGGATGATACTGGTCTAGAAGTGGAGGGAGAGGTTGGCGATTTATGACAGCTTGCATTACTTGGAGGAGAAGATGATGGCAGGGGACGAAGGTGAGGAAAGGGAGAGGGAACGAGATTGAAAGCCAGCAAGCCAGCTCAAACTTGCCCGGCCTCTGAGAATGCAACACACAGGATCAAGTGCTACCTGTTGTCACTTGTTTTGCCACTTAAGCCACACAAAAAATTGAAAATCAGAGGTGCAGGAGAGAGGCCAAATATTCTGACGGAGAGTCTCCGCCATCCGGATGTTTTTGTCCTGGATCCTGTACAAATTGGCGAGCCGGTGCACCATAAATAGAAGCATCCTCGCAAATTCGCGCGGTTTTTCGTAATGAAACGTGACCAGAGGTTCCCAGTTTGCTCGTCACACGGGGCGGTCACGGAGGAGTCTACTCGCTGTGCTCATCGACGAGTCTGTTCACCAGCTCAGTCGCTCCCCGTCCTCGTCGTTCTCCCCGACTTCCACCCTAGCCAGCATGCGTGGCCTCCCCTTTCCCAGCAACGCTCTCTTCGACCGTGAAGCAGCGAGCGAACGTGGAACGCCCTTCAGCAACGTAGACGACATTCCGATTGATCCTGCCCTTGCAGGTCCTTCAGCTATCGACCCAGCCATAGCCCGCGACGGAAATACACATTCAGAGCATTCTCAGAAGGTAAGTTTCATCCGTTACCCATATCTGTGACACCCAGTTGGCGACGAACGCGTCGCGTGTTGTAATTAGCTTCAGACGTGGTTACGGAGTGCAATGCTCATCAAATCATCAACAGCCGCATGCTACCATTGTCCAGGATGATGTTCCACCTCCTCGACGGAGGCATTACTCTCAAGAACCATTGCAGTACGACCAGGGGCCTCAAGGTGATCCGTTCGCGCCTCAGCCACCCGCGGCTTATCTGCCGATCCCGGAAACGGAGCTTGCACGGGTCACGAAACCGCAAAAACGAAAGAGAAAGCCTAGACGTGAAGAGGAATGCGGGTTTTGCCAGGGTAACGGTTGCAAGAACAAGCATGGTGAGCCTGAGGTGATGGTCTCCTGTGAAGAGTGCGGGCGGAGCGGTGTGTCTCGTCGTGCTTTGCCTCGTGGGGAGCTTTATTAATTGTGTTTCCCAGGACACCCGAGCTGTATGGAACTTGGCAAGGTCGCCGAAGTAGTTCGATCTTACCCTTGGAAGTGTATCGAATGCAAGATCTGCGAGATTTGCCAAGAAAAGGGGGACGATGTAAGAGTGCTCATTTAATTCATGTATTATTTGTTCATATGTCAATAGGCCAGGATATTGTTTTGTGACTTTTGCGATCGAGGTATATCACATGTGGTACCGCGCTGCTCAGCTGTTCACAATTTCGCTTTCAATAGGTTGGCACATGGATTGTCTCCAACCTCCACTAGAGGAAGAACCACCAGGCCGATGGCACTGTCCTCTTTGCCCACCACTCGACATACTCCCTCCCGATCCTGATCCTACTCTGGCCCAACATAAAGCTTTTCCCCCGGCAGGACTGGACTACCTCATTGGAAAATCTGATCCAGATGGATCGACCAGTGACCCACTCCGTGCGGACCCTGAAATGCGTATCCAGGTCGATGATTCGTCCACTGACGAATCCTCCGATTCGGACTCGGACGAAACAGCGAGCGCTCCCACGACGTGCCGTCCCGAGTCGGTTAAGAAGAGACCCGCTAAGCGCACAGAGGTACAGACTCCGCGTCCCGTAAAACGCATGCGCACCAAGGTACGCTCGCCGCCGCCGCCGCTAATTGTACGGTTGCGGCTCCCGCCTAAGGGTAAGGGCAAGGAGCGTGAGGAGGATATGGAGCACAATATTTTTGAGGACCTTTTACCACCAGCAGAGAGGGATACGTCGAAGACAAGTATCGACAACTTTGATAGGTCAAGATTTGAGAAGAGCAGGCTTGCTGCTGAGGTATGTAGTTGACGCATGCAATTCGGCATCGTTAGCTGACCATATCCCTCTAGGATAAATTGTATCCGGCCCCGGTTCCACCACTGTCGGCTGTCGAAAACTCAGACATGCCGATAGCTGGTCCATCATCGCGCCCACTTCGCTCCGCCACCCTCCATCAATTATCTATACCTTCTCCATTACCACCCGTGTCTCCGGTGCCATCCACCCCAAGTCTCATTCCACCTACCCCAGGGATCTTCTCTCCAACCCCGAACACTCCAACCGTCCCTGATGGGCAGTCGACGTTGCGTATACGTACCATCCGTTTCGGACCCTACGACATTCATCCTTGGTACGATGCTCCGTTCCCGGAAGAGTATGCAAGTATCCCAGACGGACGGCTGTGGATATGCGAGTTTTGTTTGAAGTATATGCGTAGCCGCTTTGCATTTGGTCGACATCGAGTGAGCTCTTGTATGAATGTGGAGCACACACCCTGTAGCTGACCTGTGATAACAGATGAAATGTAAAGCTCGTCATCCGCCGGGTGATGAAATCTACCGCGACAATTCAATTTCCATATTCGAAGTGGACGGACGCAAGAACAAAATATACTGCCAGAACCTTTGCCTCTTATCCAAAATGTTCCTT
Source organism: Boletus sp. NGJ (assembly GCA_019096195.1). NCBI lineage: Eukaryota > Fungi > Basidiomycota > Agaricomycetes > Boletales > Boletaceae > Boletus > Boletus sp. NGJ. The sequence goes on from JAGTXK010000189.1 coordinate 256,075, forward strand.
GACCACAAGTCTCTTTTCTACGATGTCGAGCCATTTCTCTTCTACGTCATGGCGGAGATCGATGACATCGGGGCTCATTTCGTGGGATACTTCAGCAAGGAGAAATGTTCACCGAAACAATACAACGTTAGCTGTATCATGACACTTCCAGTACGACAACGGCAGGGTTGGGGAAATTATCTTATCGATTTCAGTAAGTTCGGCCCATCCCTGAATTGTGTTGAGCTGTTAACCAAATGCTCGCTCAGGTTACCTATTGTCAAAGAAAGAACAGCGTGCAGGCTCTCCTGAAAAGCCTCTCTCTGGACTGGGTGCTCTTGGCTACAAGAACTACTGGACGCTCGCACTTATGCGTTACCTCAGATCAGCCCCCCCGAAGCCGACGCTTGAAGGTCAGCTTATTTTCTTTCGCTCATGGATTGACTCTCCCTCACACCAGGTGCACTGCGTACCGCCAAACAGATATCAGTAGAGCCACGTCTATGACCATCGAAGACATTTTTACCGTTCTTATGCAGCAAGACATGATTATAGTGGACACCGCAGTCCCAAACCCTGCTCGTCCGTCACCAGGGCAGTCAATCAAGTTCCCGCGTGGTCGCAGAAATGGCATTGCGCGGAGGCACTTGCAGAGACCCAATCCACAAAAGCAAACGGAATGGGGAGGAAACAAGTCCAATGCGTCGTTCGTCGCTCCCACGCACTACGAAATCTCTTGGGACCAAGACAAGGTGGAACGCTGGCTGGAGTCTTGGGAGAAGAAGGGATATCTGAGGCCCAAGCCCGATAAACTGAAATGGACACCGTTCGTGTTGTCTCGCACCAAAGGGGATGTGGAGCTCCTTCAGACCGAGGCGGGCTTAGGTTTCGGTGCCATAACCCACGCCGGTACGCCTCAGAGTCCAATGGACGGCGGGACGCCTATGCTGGATATTGGTGGTCGGGCCAAATCTTTGGGCTCTGGACAAAGTTCGTCAAACGGGCAGAATGAACAAGTGGTTGTTCACGATGCAGTAGAGGTGACTGCAGCCCACCTCTTTGATGACCTGCTCCCCGAGAAAATGGCCACACCAAAGAAACAAGTGAAAAATAAGCTTAGGGATGTTAGCCTCGACTCCCTTGCGATGTCAACCCGGTCAGTTTCTGCGCGAGCAGTTCCGGACGGAGACCCTGGACGCCATGGGGAAAATAGCGAAGCCTTGCTTGATGGTACTAGCAATGCTGTGAAGAGGATCGAGGATGTCACTCCCACTTTGCAAATCAAGCGTCGCCGTGGCCGTCCCCCCAGAGTCCGACCGCCCAACGAAGCTCCTGTTGTATCCCATTCCTTTTCGACTGAGTCCAGACTGACATCGCCTTCCAAACCAACATCGCCTCGGAAGCGCAGGAAACTCGGTTCGCCCTCTCCTGAGGATCCACACGCATCCGTGGATCTTGCTTATACTGAGCGGCATGATGAGGATGCTGATCAACCAGTCGACCGTCATCCTTTTCTTGTCAATGGAGAGGGTCATACCACGAACGGAGTCCGTCGGGGTTCCACGCAACGTTTATTAGATACTAGGTTTGCCGTCGGGACTACGGAAGGAGAGAAGGTGTCGGAACAAAAAGACGACTTGGATGATGATTTCGCGCAACAGGAATGCACTGATGTGAAATCCGAAGATCTGGGAACTCCCCTCACAGGACTGACGAGCCGGCACAGTGTTCCGAGTGATGATACCGTGTTCGTGGCAGAAGGTGCCAACGGCTCTGTGGTTCGCAGCAAGATTTCAGGGGAAGTGGAGGGAAATTCACCGGTGCTAGGTTCACAATGCAGAGGGGATCACGGTGCCCCAGAAGGTGTGGTTGCGCTGCGAGTGGTGGTTGAGGAAGACTCGGATTTGGATGCTGAGGGAGAGCCAGACGACGAGATATAAGATATGAACGGTCACGTATCCGTACATGTACAGATTCCTTCTAATTGTTGTTCTACACTCAATACGAATCGGAGCGCCTGTATACTGTAGTTGTTTGTTTGGACGCAGCGCAAACGAGCCACAGCAAGTCCGAGCGGTTCACGTCCGGTTCACCGTGGTTCAACAGGAAAGTCAAGCTGGCCATGGACAACTCCCAGCCCCACGGGTAAGTATCTCTCACAACGCACTTGCCCGTCGTCTAGTTCATCCTCGCACGAAATGTCTCATTGTATTTTCAACCACATGCAGTGACCCTAGCATGGCCTTTGGCCACCTACAACGTGATCCCAATGTCAGCAACGTTTCGGTGAGGATTATTCGACCTTTCACCTCTCCAGGTAGCCTCATCGGTGGATCTCGTTGCAGAGTCTCAATCAAGCGCTGGGTTCTCATCTTACCCCTACGCTTAGTGCGCGGACGGCTTTTCACGATGGTGCATTCAGGCTGACAGATTCACCACCAACCATCCTTGACTCAAATGGCAATGGTGCCCGGCCTACTCAGCCTGTTGCTGGTCCCTCACGTTCCCCCATACACGAATTTGCCGTTCCCTTGACGAACGATGGTCCGGCTGCGAATGCACTGAAGCGCAAACACACTGACGGCGCTAATGCGATGTCTAACGGCCAGCTGGGGAAACGACGACGAGAAGGTGAAGACACGGCAGAATTCGACAGCGATCCTGTTCATGGTTCAAAACATTGGACTGAGGAAGAGAAATCCAAGTTGTTCACTTGGCTCATGGACCCGACCGAAGACGAACATTGGAATTCTCTGCGCAGTACGAAAAACTCGTGCTTCCGGGAGGTATGTATTGGTAGCATGACGATACTTCCTTCGTTCATAGTCGACTGCAGTGTGCCATGGACGTTTTCGGGGGGAAGAAAACATACCAAGCTCTCAAGGGTTGCTACGAGCGCAACTTTAACCTCTTCAAACAGATCTATGCCTTTGAGGCATATCATGCACCATCCAGCAATGGACCCCTGAGCATGATTATCGAGGGAGACAGACTACGAGAATATGAACGTCGCCTTCAGCTAGCCCGGAAGGGTGGCTGCGATGTTGGAAATCTGAATGCAAAAACCATAGACCATTGGCACCGAAGCGGGTGGTACAATCTATTTTACCGCAGGTGAGCCACAGTCAATCGTCCACCCTCAACTAAACAAAGGCCCTTCGCAGATGGAACGGTGACCCGGCGGTTACCCGCCCCTCTATTCGGCACAATGCAAACGGTGCATTGGGAGGTGTGGGAGGCACAGTCAACAACGATGAACTCGAAGACGAAGAGAATCCGTTGGACATCTCAGATCCCCCACACTCTGCACCACCGCAAGTTGCTCGTACACCGCCCTACTCTCAGCCCATGAACCCTCAACCTTCTGCTAGCTTAGACCACTTTACTATGGAAGCAGGACACTCAAGCTCACCTGGTCGGTCCATGGTTCCAGGCCAAAGGCCTGCGTCGCCCCAACCAGAACAATCACATATTCATTTTTCTGTCCCACAGAACTTGGTGGCAGTGTGCCTCCAGCTGCTCCAAGCACAGGTTCAACACAGCAAGCTCAAAATCGATTACCTACGCCGCCGCGAGGAACGGGAAGAAAAAGAAAGCACAGTGCGTCAGGAGCTGGAACGCCGCCGATTCGAGAGGGAGCAAGCGGATCGGGAGAATAGCAGAGAGTTTGGAATAAAACAGCGGGCTCAGGTGGCCATGGAGGTAATGGCTAATCCGCTAGTGGATCCATCTGTCCGGCAGGCAGCAGTGGACTATCTGAAGAACCTCCTTGCCACCGATTGAACTGGCTCGGTTTGTGAGAATGGTGTCATAATATTGGATCAGTGGTTATTGTGCCTTCACGCGGACAATCATTGTGCATTCAATCATGTTTTGTATTCACCTGTCCACAATCTAGTACAGTAGCGAGTAATACCCATTTTGTAGTTTGTGGAGGGTGTAATGTACATGTTGTAGGATAGTCGAGACCCCTTAATCTTAACCCTGAATTTGCTAATATGACCTTTCCGTGGCAAGCATTCTCCGTTCATGTGTTGTGTGCTCTACGCCCAAGCCGAAGCGCTGAACAAGCACCGGTCACCGGTCACGCTGAGCACTCTGCCCAATGCACCAACGCAATTACATTTCCCTCGGAGCAATTCTCACTCCAACAGCCTTTGTTGCCCACCCTCCTTCCGTGGTTCTACATAACCATACCGTCGTACTTGAAGTCGGAGCTCTGTTGGACCATAGTCAAACGGCGATGAACGAGTCTACCACAACTTGAATATCAGATACAGGACTGGGCGGATTCACATGAACATACCGCTGAAACAGATCCAACGGGCCATTGCTCTCCCCTTCTGTATAACCTGTTTCATCTTCGCCGGGGATGGTGACTGGCCGTATAGGTACCCAGCAACTCAGTGGGCTTATGCCCTCTTCGTAGCTTGCGTGAGAAACATAGAGGAGGAGTCCATCTGATGTTACGTGCACCGGCACAGTTGTCAGTCCACCGTGATCAGCCCCCGAATCGATCGACATCGCAGAATCCGAGGGCAAAAATTGGAAGGGTGTCGAAGTTGGAATATCGATGAATATCTCCCGTGTTGAACGGGCGAGGGGTACAATGTGAGAGTGTAGCGTGGGGAGAGTTGTGTCCGTGTGATAAGGAACGGGAATGAACGAAGTCGGATACTGGTAATTGTAAGGGCTTGGTTGTGGAGCCGACTGTTGAGCCTCAGTAGAGCCTCCGAACGAGAACACAGTCGAAGGTGGTGCAAATTTTGGCAGTTCAGCAAGTCGAGTGTCCCGCCACCAAAACCTGTGGATTCGCTGAGTTTGAGATGACTGTCAATGAACCACAGAATACCTGAAAGGGGTTTCACAATCCGCGATGTCCTGACCTTTCCACTTGATGACATCAAGGACATGTAAAATCCCGTTCGTTCTCCAGTTGACGTCGAGAATGCAGTCTAATACTGTCAGTGGGGGGAGTGAAGACGGAAAGCGAGGAAGTAGCATTTTCCCCAGGAGACGAGACCGGAGAGTGGTGTTCGGTGCTGCGGAGTGATCCAGTCAGCTTCATCATTCTGGATTGAGAACGAATGTTGGCACATATTCCTATGACTCCTGACGTTGACTGGTGAGTGATTGCCAGACATCGCTTTCCGATTGGTACAGGTGCCACTGCAACCCAGCTTCTCTCAAGATCTGAAGGAAGGCCATCGTCTGCATCATCTGAGTGGTCGCCCCAAAGGCCAGGTTCCTCTTTCATCTCCAATAGCTCCGCGTACATGCACCTGTTTTCCCACTTGCTAGGTTTCTTTGCCCGCCTCCGTTTGTTTTTGCTACGCTTCTTTTTCAGATGGCTGCTATCATCCTTTGGTGTAACAAGAACGCCACTGGCAAATACGTCTGATGTGCCTGCAAGGGACGCGTAATTTGTTATCCCCTCCCTTATTACTTGAGGCTCTTCGTCGATATCTTCGTCACCCTCGTCGTCAGATGTCCCGAGACTTAAATGCGCGAATGCATCAAGCTGTCTGGATGAATCAAATTTCTGAGCCCTTCGCTACACC